>VXBQ01008292.1:0-24288 GCA_013400175.1 Phainopepla nitens
GGACACCTCTCCTGTGAAAACAGTCAGGGAGAATTTGGATTGTTCAGCTTGGAGGAGAGGAGGCTTCAGGCTGAATTACTGTGCTCTTTCTGTACTTGAAGGGAGCTGACAAAAAGGTGGAGAGAGACTATTTGCGAGGATCTGAAGTGACAGGACAAGGAGGAATGGCTTCACACTGACAGAGAATAGGTTTAGTTTAGATATTAGGAAGAAATCCTTCCCTGTGCAGGTGGAGAGGCCCTTGCACAGGTTGCCCAGAGCTGTGGCCGCCCCATCCCTAGAAGTGTTCAAGGCCAGGTTGGATGGGGCTCTAAGGAACCTGGTCTAGTAGAAAATGTCCCTGTTCATGGCAGGGGATTGGAATGAGATGATCTTAAAGGTCCTTTTCAACACAAACCTTTTTAAGATAAATTGGATATGACTCTGTGAAAGGCTGAGTAACAACAATTTTTTTGGGATGGAAGCAAAATATAAGCATCTCTGAAATGGATTGCTCTCCTCTTAGAAACCATCCTTTTGCAGCCCAGTTTTAGCAGGAAAAGTTGAAAAACAAATAGCATTTAAAAGGAATAAGGATACTGTGCAGAAGAATTCTTCTTCCATGGATGCTTAAGCATGGTAGTGGAAACGTAATGAATGAGATGCGAAGCTACCTTACAGTTATCAGCTGCTTAAAACTAAAAACAAGTCAATAGCTTACTGGGCATTGACGTTTGAGGGGTAAAGTTCATTTGAGAAGCTGACATTGCTCAAATGTTAAATTTTTTATCAAGTTCATTGAACTAGTATTGTTCTTCAATTTTTGACTGAACAGATAGAATTTCAATTTGTTTCATATTATCAAGTTTGGTTTGGCATTGTGGGAGATAAGAAAAGGCTTACAGAATAAGGGCCTTTTTCACCGTTGCTAAATCCTGCTCGCTTCTCACTTCTTGCTCACCAGAAAGCACTCTGGGAAAGGCTCAACTAATCAGCGAGGTAAAAACCAGGTTACAGAGGCAGAGAACAAATGGTGTAATCAGCCTGTGGCCACCTCGTGCCAGGGGCAGCGAGTGGCTGGGGAGAGGCATGGACCCTGGCTGATGGGAAAGGCGGTGGGGTAAAAAGGATGCGTGAACAGCGACACCTGCAGTGGCAGGCAGCCAAAGCCTGCTTCTTTTGCTGAAGTTGAGAGCATAAAAAGGCATGCTTTTTTTGCAATAAACGATTTCTCTTTATGAGCTCTAAAGGGGAGTCTTTATTCCTCAGTGCTACACTGCTTGTAGTAATTTTCCTTTTCACATCCTGCCCAGGTACACGTGCAGTGAAATAATTTACACTGATGCCTTAGGCATCGACACCACCGGAAAAAAAAAAAGTGCTTTGACATAAATGCAAACCAGAAGTTAGGGCTTTTTAAAATATTTGCTCTCACCTTGTAGTTTTAGTGTTGCAGCAGTGAGTTTCATGGATATGACAGGACCACAGAAGCTTGGAGTAGTTCTGTGGTCTGTTGCATTGCTGTGAAATGTGCTCTTATTTTTCTTCTACTTTATGTATTTACTTAAGGTAAGTGATAGTGGTCTTGATTGTTGGAATAGGAAATACAATGCTCGAATTAGATGGTTTACTGTGATTTGTTTCAGTGCAAAACCTTGATTTGCCCTGTAAAACAGTCTTATGGTTTTTTTGGGGTAGTAACAGCTCTGCAGGTGATGAAATTATAAATGCAGTATCATTAGCATTTCTGCATGTGTAGACATACCAAAAGAAACCATAACACTTGTCATCTTTATTGGTATCAATAAACACTTCTTTTGTCAAACTTGCACACTTGCTGAATTTCATCTTTTTTTTTCCTCTTATTTTTCCAAATGAAAAAAAAGATCATTAATTCTGACAGGATTTATCTTTTTCTTGTTTACCCTACTGCTATTAGTCCACACATACAACCATGTAAAGGACCAAAGATTGTTTCAGAATTTAAATGAATAGCTTGGGAGCAAAATTAGGTTTTTGGGGTTTGTTCTTTTTTTAATATATATATTTTTAATTTTTTTTATTTTTGTCTTCTTAATGCACTTTTTATTCAGCTTGTAAAATCCTAATGTTATTCCACTCCCCCTACCTCCCCAGCCCCCTATGTTAATGTTTAATTGGTGCTGCACTAGATTTAATGCTTCCTAGGTCATTCCGGTCTTTCAATTTGCTTGTTAAAATTTTTCTTCCTGCCAAAATGGCAGTTTCTATAAAAAATTGTGACTAGAGTGTGTGGAGGTAGCTGCAGGCCGGAGGTACCTGTAGACTGTCAGGGTTTTCAGTTGCTGTTGTATTGATGGCTAACTTTAAGTTCTCTGAATTGTGGTAGGGACTCTTAAGGTAACTCCAGAGAAGACCTGGTTGGGTCAAACTCCTCCCATTATCCTCCTGCCCTCGCTGGTGCACTGTTGGAATAACCCAGCTCTACAGAGAGCTTATTTCCAATTCAATCTCTCCCTCAGTAATGTCTTTTCTAGTCTATAACCTTCCTAAATCAACGCGCCTTATCTCAGAGTTTACACGCAGATGTACAGAACTATGTGAACTTTCAGTCAAACTTTAGGAATCCTCTACAAATCCATTTCTCACAGTGCACATCATCACCCATGGCAAACTGCTGGTGCTCCTGATCTGGTTGTGACCATGGTGATGGGAGGCTGGAGTGGAATGCAGTCTTTCAGTTGGAAGGGAGGTACAGGGGTCATCTAGTCCAGCTGCCTGACCAAGTTACAGCCTGTTACAAAGGGCATTGCCCACTTGCTGCTGATAGTCTTGGGGCATTGCCAACCTCTCCAGGAAGCCTGTTCCAGTATTTGACTGTCTTCTTGGTAAAAAAATGCTTCCTAATGTCCAGTCTGAGCCTGGCACAGGGTTGAACCATTCCCATGCATCCCATCACTGGATCCCACGGAGGGTAGCTCAGCACTTCTCTCTCCACTTCCCTCCTCAGGAAGCTGTAGGGAGCAAGGAGGTTACCCCTCAGCCTCCTTCTGCCCAGCTAGATGAGCCTAGAGTCCTCAGCTTTTCCTTGCAGGATGTCCTTTAAAGCCCTTTCACCAGTTTTCTTGCTCTCCTCTGGATGCATTCAAGCACCTTCACATCATCTTAAGTTAAGACACTCAAATTGGAGGTGGCAGGAGTGTGGCTTTTAGGGTTTTTTTTGGAGGCAGATATGTTGCTGGTAGTGTTGGTGGTAGGTAAGAAACTCTTGACACTGCACTTACAGAGGAATGTGTTTTTGTTATGTTCATGTAGCTGATGGAAAGATCTGCATTCTCTGACCTGGTGGGGTACTCCTCTGTGGTAATTCCTCACATTTACGACTGCATTCAGAGATGTTGATTTTTGTAGCTAAATTTTAATTTTTAGTCCCTCTCACAGGAGCATGGATATGTGTGCAGGATGATGCTAGACAGGTTCAGCACAGGAGCTAGGCTTCTGCTGCTCCTGTGGTTCAACTCATTGCCTCCTAGTGATTCCAGGGACCCCAGGGAGGGAAATGCCTTTGCTCTTGTGTGTGTTCACACATGCACATGCAGGTCAACTCTTCATACAGACACTTCTGCTCAAGTCTTGTGTGTGTCTCTTGTATGCACTTGGTTGCTGGTTCTCTCAGGTCTTTGGGGAGGGAAGCACTCAAATCCCTGTTGCTCCATAAGATAGCCTTGTGAACTCAGTGCTTAGTCCTGGCATATATTTTTGTTTGGTTTTGATCCTTGATTTCAAGGTAGACAAATGCCTGGGGCTTGGTTGGGGTGTTGTCCGACAAGTACTTGGAATGTGACCTGAGGGAAACCAAAATGTATGGAATAAATATAACCTATATCTCAGGACCTTGTGAAGGGTGTGGGTGAGGAGAATGGTTGGCTGCCAGAAGATAGTTTTGAGAATATTATATTTTCCTCTGCAGGCTTGAAGGCAGACTTGCTTTTAATTTATTTGTGGAGCAGTTGATCCTTGAGCTGCTGTGGAGATGTGGGTATTGCACTGTTGTGATGCATTGTGGCATCATTGTTTATGAAGCAGGCCAGGAGATATTTGCACTTGGGTTAAATAGGTTATAGTCAGGCCAAATAAACTTCTCTAGTTTTCCAGCAGCTTTTTGATGGAGTCTGTTTTTCAACCAAATTTTGTATAATGGCTTTTTGTAATTCAGATATGGATGTTCACAGGGTTTTTTGTAGGTTAGGAAGGTGGTTCTTTCTGCAGCTGTTTGCGATAAATGTTTGTCTTCCAGGAGGAGAAACTGTACTGAGCAATTCTACTGTGTAATCAGTAAAATGTTTTTTCTAGCCTATTTCTATAGGCTGTTGACAACAGTAATTGCTGCTGCTGTTTCTGTGTGAATATTGTACAATAAAACACTGTTTCTAAATTATTCACGTGGATTTTGACAACCTCTTACTCTTCTTCATCTCTAAGGAAAGGTGAGGAGATGGAAAATTTTCTTGGTTTTGACAAACAGCCATCCTAAAGTTTCGAAGAAACAATAATTTGGTATTTCCTCCTTTTCTAATTTAGGTGGCTTTTTTTTTTCTTTTTTTGGTCATGATTGCATTTTTAAGAAGATTTTTTTTTTTTTTTTTTTCATTGTGAATTGACATGTACAGATTTTTAAATAAAAATAGTCTTTAAAGCATTTGTGTTCTGGAAGATCCTAACAAAGCTAGGAGAAAAAGATATTTTATGGCTTAAATAAGGTGTCTAGAGTGGAGTGTAACAGATTACAGTCTGCCAGAGTTGATGGTTAACTGATGGGCAAGAAGCCATGGATTTGTGTCTGGTGATATATGCCTGTATTTACATGGCATTTGCTCAGTTTGAACTGTAGACTTCTAGAACTGAGCAACAATCTTCACTTCTAGGGTACAGCAGACCAGACAGTCCAGTGGAAAAAAAACCTGGTCTTTCCACTGGGAATAACAAGTGTTTGTATCATGTTTTGCTCACTGAGTGTGTAAGGCAAGCAGAGAGTCATTTTATACTCATTCTACTTTTGCCTTTGTTCTTTACAGGAAAAACAGTTATGAGTGGCCCCACTTCAAGGATAGAATTTCTTTTATTTTGTTGATAGTCACAGAGGAAGTAAACTGCTATGTATGCAAATTGGTGCTGCTTTAGTTAATGAGAAACCTCATATTTCAACCTGAATGTAGTGTAAAAGTTGGGAGATAGCACAGCCCTGGGTTGGAAGGGTGATAAGTTATGATTGGGTATGCTTAATTGTTCTCATTATTTGAACCTCTGTTTTACTGTTGTTAAACCTTAAAGCTGTATTTGCTGACTTCTTGGTTGGAGGTTTGAACTGGTGTTAGCTTTAAAAATGAAGATGAGGGAGGGATTGTTTCAGTCATCTCCTAAAATAAGGAGGACAGTTGTTCTTCAGGAAGTTGTAGCTATGGAGGTTTTTACTGAATGTCCTCTCCTTGAAAGTAATTGCAAATGAAGTGTTTATTGCAAATTAAATACATTTTGAATGTTTATAAAAGTGGCTTCAGGTTAGTATTTGCAGAATAAAACAATATATATCACAGAAGCTTAGGGACTTCTGAGGAATGGCTTTTGATGTTACAATGGTTAATAAAACAGCAGAATTTTGTCCCTTTTCTTTCCTGTCCAAAGCCCATACCCAGTGGGCTTCATCGTACAGAGTTGTCTCTGATTTCAGTCTTTAATGTTGGTTGGATTTTCTTTTCTTTAATATCCCCACCTGTGAGAGTGTGCAAAATACTGAAAGCCTATCCTTGAAAGGTATCTTGAATTTGTTTTCTTTAAAACAGTGTTTTAAGCATTTCATTTATCTGCATATAAGAAGGAAATGTATCAGAGGATCATGCAGGAAGATGCACTCAGCTGGAGGTGAAATGAGTCCTGAAACTGGAAAACAGACCTCTGATATGCTGGAATTCTTTAAGGGAGATGCTGTTGTCAGCACTGAGCTTTACCACAACCATGGAATCTTTCTTTCAGAACTTTTACCCTTACACCTCTAAAAATTAATAATTTTGTTTTCTATGTGAAAAGATGTCAGGCTGGTGCTTGGATGTCTTCTGACATAATAAACTAATGTAGAGATCTAAATAGTGTGCCGTCAATTGAGATTTTTTTTTTCAGAGTCCTGTACATGCCATTTTTCAGTTTTGTCGTTCCCATTACAGAAATCATATTACAGATGTCTTGTGGAAGGGATGAGTAGTGTTCTTACTTGGTCTTTGAAAAGTGGATATACTGAGAAAACCTGAGCATACCATTTGAAGTTACTTGAAGACGCTGTGCTAATTGGTCTGTTACTTAATGATTTGCCAAGAGGCAGGAAAAAAAGCCATGCTGCTACTTCAAAGTCATATGCAAAGGAGAAAAAATATGTGATTACAGTTCCATTAATATGCTTGGAGTTTTTGCTTTTGCAGAATACTAACAAAGTAAATAGTTGCTGTTAAGGTAATTTGTGTCCCAGCAGTTGGGAGACTAGTCTGCCTGAGAGCTGTAGGATTAGTCAAGAAGGGATTTGCCACTGCAGTCATTGTTGAAACAAACTGGACTGTAGCTTTATCTTATTCAGCATTCCTTCTATAGAAGCTGCTCATCAGTGTAGATTGGTGCTCTAGATTATTTAATTACATTGTAATGCCGATATTTTTTTCTTGTGAGGGTATGAATGTATATCAATGAAACCATTGGTTTTGAAGAAAACTCGAGTGATGCATAAAATTTGTCACCAGCTCAGCATATTTTATACTGGATATACCCTTGATGTGACAAGTGATCAATTCATTCACATGTTTAAAATGTTATGGAAGTATGTGTGGTATAAATCACTTATCACTACGTAAGTTTTACTCATGTTTTAGGTCTCCTGCTTTTTTTTGAGTTTTTAATCTTTGTAAGTGTATGTGTTTTACAGAAAGTGCTGCATTTCCCCACCTTTCCCCAAAAATGTTGCTGTTTGGTCCCCTTTTTGATGTTTCTTAAAATGAGTAATATTTCATGAGATTTTACATTATCAGGAACTTGCACCGTATAGACATTCCTTGAAATTAGTTATCTCAGCTAAATTTTATCTTTTATTTTTGGCTTTTATTTTGGTTCAGCTTGGCAGTGTTAGGTTTACAGTTGGACTCAATCTTAGTCTCATTCAACCTAAATGAATCTTTGATTCTATGATCTAAATAATTTAGTTTGTTTTTTATTTATGATTTTAAGTGAAAAAAAATCTAAAATCTGCCACTTTTTATTAATTTATTTAGCATTATTAATTTGCTAAAGATCTCAGTTGGAGGAGCAGACTGGGAATACAGAGTTCATATCCACACATCACCTATGGAATGACTCACTTCTATTTTTATTGAACTGTTGGTAGGGTTATGTTGCATGTATAAAGAAAAATAAAATAATTAACTTGGAGGTTGTTTTGCAGATTGCTACAGATGTGTTACATCTGAGTTGCTCTCCAAAGTTTCTGAAAGTATTAGAAGGAATAAGCATGTGATAGTTTCCTGATGAAGGCAAGCCAAGACAAAGTGTTATCTCAGTTATTGGAAAATTCTCTAATTACCCAGTGACACGACAGTGATAGTTGACTGTTAAATTGTACAGAAGGTACTTGTTGCACAGGAGAGGAGAAATTGAGATAGTAAAGGGAAATCTTGGCCGGTTGAGGTGTTCCTGTCTTTTTATATATTTTTTTTAATTTATTTTTCTTTTTTTTGAGCTGAATTGCAATAACAAGTTAACATCTTATGAAAACAGGAAAAGAAATTTTCTTTCTTTTCTCTTAAAAAGAAAACCAAAACAAACAAAACCTTAGTTTTATTTTGGCATTTTCACTTTCACTGCTAATCCAATGGATAGTTAGATGTTTACTCCTGTAGTGTTTTTTAGTGTGGAATTTGGGTAGTACTGTAGGCACATAAAATTTTTAGTACTTTTTAGTACTGTAGGCAAATAAAATTCATTACGTTGTTTTTGTGTTTGTTTAAACAAAGAGTCAAACTAATATCCTGGGTTTGCATATCTCCTATGGTACCATAATTCTGTTTCTTCAGTTTCTTGTGAAATTTTAAAATGTTTTTAATTTTCCTCTTGAGAGAAATTCTAGCTAAGAGATTAAAAGTTAAAAATAGGTATTTAAACCGAAATGAATACTCTGCTGCACCTTGGATATGATCAAAAGCCTTTGGAGCACGAGGGGCAGTGGAGAGCTGTAGACTTCTCTGGAGGTACCTAAACCAGAGAGGAGGTTTCTCTTTGTGTCGTGTTCCTCAGACTAAACCAAAAAGTGAGTCCTTTCACCTTACGCCTTCAGGGGCTGGCTCTTGGTTTGTCTGCAGTGCTGAGGTGCTGTGGGAGAGATTTAAACCCGTGCTGAGGGTGCCTCTGGTGTCCGGCTCTGTGCCCCAGCGGTGCTTGGTTCAGGTGTCGTGGGCAGGGTCTGTGGTTGGAGAGGAGGAGCGCCTGTCTTCAGCCCGGTGTTTTAATGGTTGTTGGGGAGGTGGTATTCTCTAACTCCTGGTGGTGAGCTGAACCTTCAGCAGAGCCATTTTGATACCTCTCCAGCCCCTCTGCATTTTGAAGTGCAGTCCAAGAAAAGCTTAGGTGGAAGCTGCTTTTAACCCACCATCTTCATAAGACATGATAATAAAGTATCTGTGCTCAGCTAGGAGATGAACCTCTGAGGGGCTTGAAAAAGGGTCACCTGCGAGGTTTTTCTGGAAATTGTTGCTAAAAACTTGTTACTTTTTTATTTAGTTGTTAGTAAACCCTTCCCCCATGTTATAACAGCTATATTTGGAAAATTAAACTACTATAACTGTGTTCCAGCTGTGCTTGTTGTTCTGTGTTTAGGCCAAGTTGGAAAGAAGACAGTTGTGGGCCACAAAACAGTTTGGTTACAGCTTTAAAATTACACTGTTGCAATCTGGATTTCTAGGAGCACCCCATTTACATTTCTCACATCTCCCTGAATCAAAAATGTTGGTCTTTGCTGTGATGGATGGATGAGTCTGGAGTTTGTCTCAGACTTGCTTGACCTGTTGCTGCTTCGGCTGGGCTGAAATGTCAAATGTGAGATTAAAACTTTTCCTTCTCCTTGCAGGTGCCTGCTGATGGCAATGCAGGGCTGCTGGCAGAGCCTCAGATCGCCATGTTCTGTGGCAAACTCAACATGCATATGAACGTGCAGAATGGAAAGTGGGAATCAGACCCCTCTGGCAGCAAGACCTGCATTGGGACGAAAGAAGGGATTCTTCAGTACTGCCAGGAAGTAAGTGCTGTCTCAGGAATAACTGTAGTGGTTGTTTTTTCAAAAGTTTTAAGTGCAGGCAGGTACCTGGAGGGCTCAGTCTGTAGGGAATGTTCCCTTTCTTTTTTGACCTCTTTTGCTCCATTGCCTTCTTGTCCTTCTTGCAGAGTTCTCTCCAGCACCTGTAAAACAGCTTCAGGAGCTGGTTGCTGAGGGAGTCACCGGTACTGTTGGAAAATTTTGTATCTCTTCTACCCTTGGGGGATAATTTTTGTAAAGTATGTGTGCAATGGACATCTTTCTTATAAAGGGCTTTGAATAAAACTGAGGTTGCAATTTATTATTTGAAATGCCCTTGGTCTTTTGGGGCTGATTTGGAAAGATCAGCTGTAACATGACTTCTGTTGTTCTGCCATGACACTGAAATGCACTTGTGCAGTCCAGAGTTATTGGCCTCTGCTGCACACAGAACCATTCAGTTTCTTAATAGAAAAGCTTCCCCTGCAGATGAAGTCACAATGACTGATTTCAGAAACTTCTTACCCACTTGCTTATATCCTAAGAACATGTAGATCTGATTTTGTTTTGCCTCTGTGATGTGATAGTACAATAACCTTGTACCAGTGTGTGACAATTTGAAGAGAAAATGGGTTATTTCATACAGTGGAACAAAAGGGCATGGTTTGAGTTGCCTTAATCCTTGCATTTACTGTGCCATCTTTCCTTTTTTTTTTTTTTTTTTTTAAGTGAAGGTTATTGCATATTGCCATACCAGTAGCTGCTTTGTTTCCTAGATGTCAAACCAGTTCCTGTGAAACTATTTCTTTAGAAAGCAAGAGAATGTTTTTCAAATCTTTGCTCTCTTGGCATCTTCATTCCTGTCCTTTCCCCCATTGATTGTTCTTTTTAGATTCTGCAGTGTTTTATTCAGTTTTTATTGCATTTGGACAAAATATTCACTTTAAAGGTGATATTGTAAAGGCAATTGAAATTGATTCTTCATCAGTAGCTTTGACTCTTTACTATGAAAATTTCTTTGTGAAACTCATTTTTGTTTTTCACTAACAAAAATACCTAACCCATCCTACTGGTACAGTTTCAAAGACAACTTCTGGTTTTCTGTTGTCTTCTTTGATTTATCTACATAAAGTTTATTTATGCATAAGGAAGATATTGAGGGTGAGGAAAGGAATAATAAAAGAAGAGCATCAGTAAATATTAAATAAATTAAATAAAATATTCTTTAAAAGTTGCTGTTAAACTTGCCTGTGACCCCACAAAAAAAAGGGAAGAGTTGGATAACAGCACCCACTTCTACCAAAGAAATTATTTTGTAGAGGATTGCTAGTAAATGCAACTCAAACTGGCTTCTTAGCTTCGGGGAACTCCTTGTTATTGTAGTTGGTATTCCAAATATGCCTTGTATTTCCCTTGCTTTCTGCTCTTTACCTTGGCTGCAAGACAGTACTTGCTATCAGGGAATGGGACAAATTTGCATTTTCCCATTAGCAGGAAGCAATAAGCAGCAAGGCTGAGATGTGATACCTCTTGTGTTGGAACAGTACGCAGGTAAAAATCTCCTTTTTGATTGCTTTTGCCAAATACAATCTTTTCCTTCCTTTCTTTTCTCTCATTTAATGCCACTTTATTTTTTTCCCCAGAAGAAGGATTGCTTCTTTCTGTGTGCTTTATTTCTTGCTCTAGGCAGAGGCTGAGTGTAAATGCTCTGCTAATCCAGCGGGCAGCTGCTCCTCCTGCGTCTGCCTTCATGTTCCCTGGCACTGTGGCAGCTTTCTTGCTTCTTCTGTCTTGCTGCAGCAGCAGCTCTTTGTACCATCTGCTGAGGAACTGGGGTTTTTTTACCCAGCTCCAAACAGAACCTTGGAATGACACCAAGCAAGGGAAGGTTTGGCTTTTCCACCCTGTACTTCTATTTAGAAATCTGTCCGTCTGATCCCTTGTGATCGCTGTTCCAGGCATTGTGATAGTGACTGCATTGCAAGGGGAGATGCACTCCTGTTGTTAAAACCTGTAGAGTTAGCCTGTGCACCCAGTTCTTCTCCAGCTTGGGAAAGACCAGAAGGGACATAACCAAAGAGAGCTGTTTGGGTGGAAACCCAGTCTGCAAGTGCAGTGATCTTGCTCTGTGACTCCTTGGCTCTAAAATAATACAAAATTAATATAGCAGGAAATTCCACTCACTGTTAACAATAATAATAAAGTTTCTTCACTCTGATTTCTTCTGTGAAGGTATTTTTCAAAAAATACCATCTCTCCTTTCATCAAAATTTACAAGTAGATGTGTTCCTCTGCCTCCTTGTTAGCTCTTCTTTTACAAGAGCTTCTCTTGACCTAGAGCGAGGCTATAGATGCCTGAGTGGTTGGCAGAGCACAGGGCTAGGAGGTGCATAGACCAAAGAAGGACTTGTATTTCTCCTGCAGAGATATACTTTGAACCTTGAGATTCTCATTGTTTCCTCTTGCAGTCCACTGCCAGCTTAAGTGGAGGTTGAAGTCTTGACGCAGGAAGTAGCGGCAGAGGAGCATTGCAGAGCAGAAAGGGAGGAAAAAGCAGAACCACCTACATGTTTTAAAGATTAATTGCTTGGTTTTGCTTTACTTCTTTTGAGTGGGAGCTCAGTGCAGCGCAGGAACTATCAGAGTTTGTGTTTGGACAACACATCACCCAGTTTAAATATGGCAAAGCTCAGACAGTAGATGGCTATTTTTGAAAGGAAATAGAAGATACTTGAATGCTGCCTGCCAGCTTCCTTGACTTCACTTGAACTTTTAACACTGAACTCATAGGAAGTTGTCCTGGAAGCATATCTGCACTTTTTCTTTTGTTCAGTGGAAGCTGGTAGGTTCTCTTGTTTGTTTGTTTGGGTTTTTTTTTAATATCACGGAATGAAACTTTCTCGGGTGGAATGAAATGCTATGTAGAGAAGTACAATTTATTAGTGGTTTCTTTTAATGTCAAACTAGCTAGCATGCTGCTGTATGGATTGTACCTGTTACTGGGAAGTAGAACTGCAAACAGCTGTCAAGTGCAAATACTGCAGATGCTAGAACACAGGGCATTGATGTAAATTTGGATGGTTTACAGCTCTGTGCATCAGAATCCTTAAGATGTTGAGTGATCTTGATGACACTTCAGATGAAGCCACTGGTCAGTGAATCCTGCTGCTGACACCGCCCCTACCTCCACATTATTGTCATAGGAAGGTGCTTTTGGAGGTCAGTCAGCTCCTGTCTTCTGACAGTGTTCATAAAACCCATCTGGAGCTTGCCCTTTTTCAAAGTGTGCTTTTGAATTTACCTGAATATGCAGAGTAGGAATTTAATTTAGGTGTGCTTCATTCCCTGTTTAAAGGGAAAGAGTCTTCAGAATGTGAAAGTATTGGTGTATGTTTATTATATGAGCAATTTTGAGCAGCTACTATGTGCAGAATTTTATGTCTAGTAGTTAGGATACATTAGATGAGCTCCTTGAAGGACTGAAATTATTTTGCCATCTGCATTGAACTCACTGTCCAAACAGAATTGTAAAACAGTCACACCTGGCAAAAAATTATTTTGCCTAAGGCATGTTTTCTTCCCCCCACTTAGTTTTGTTTGGAGATACCTATTTCCATTTTAAGTGTGCATGCAACTGTCTGTTGGCTCTTTTTCTTTTCCCCCCAAGACCAAACCACAACTATAATAAAATAAGTTTGGGTCTGGATATTGTGAGGGCGAATTAAACCTGGGAGTTTGGAGATCTAGTGCACTTTGTAATCAGCAGCTGGCTTGCTTTGCAATCTGCAGCTAGATGCCTAGGGTAGCTCTCAGATGTAAAGTGAGTGCTGGCTATGGGAGGCGTTACACTTGGCATCTCATGACTGGTTGGTTTCTTTTGTAAAGTCATTACACGTGTCCACTTTCTTTTTAAACATCTCTGGGATGCTTGACCACCTTGTGGTCAGTGTGTATTTCTTAGAAAAATCCTCCCATAACAAAAGAAATAACAAAATTATAAATGGATGTTACATGGAGCAGTAAATATTAGGGTAAATTGCTGTAATAGGTAATTCATCATAACTGTTGACAGACACTGTTGACATTTCTGATCTCTAACCATGCTGCTTCCAGAAATTATCTTGTCATTTTCTCAAATCCCCTGGTTTTGTACCAGCTATTTGGGTATGTTGCTTGTGAAATGCAGAAGCCACTTTTAGCCAGGCCCAGTACAAGCTGGGGTATTACCATACTAAAGCTTTGACATTAATTCACCCCACAGTCCCCAGATGTCCCCTGTTTTGTAGATGGGCTGAAAAGGCCACCAAATGACTGGCCCATCTCTGTTTTTTTTTACTTGCTTGGCTTCCTCTTGGCACCATGTCTGATAATCCCACAGTGCTTGTTGTCCTGGGGCCTGCTTCAGGCAGCACTGATGGCAGCAGTTCCTTCCCTCTAGTCTTTGCCTTCCTCCTAAAGAGTTTGTTAAACTGCCAGGGATGACAAGGTTTTTGAAAAGAGAAAAATGGTTTGGCCTGTTTTTTCTGAGAATTTGAGACACAATGACAATGGTCTTACTGCTTTGATAATGGTTTCTCTCCACCTTGTCATTTTCATTGTAATAGAAATTGCTGTTTTTATCTAGGCTTCATAATGTGCCCTTTCTAGTTTCTCAAAGCCAATAGCCACAGTATTGAAAGTGAAAATTAATTTTAAAGCTGCATTACTTGAAATTCAGCAGTCTAAAAAGCAGTAAATTTTGCTCTGAGGAAAATGATCCCTTTAATGAAAAGGGAAACATACAGATTTTTGGCAGCACAGAATGTCCTTAAAAACAAATGACATTTTCAACAGAAATGGGTGTTGGTATATTCTGAGATGTGCACAGTCATGCTTCGAAGTTTGACTGAATGGTATCTGAGCACTCTTTGCATTGATTATTGAGGTCTTAGGTTTTATTTAGCTTTTGGTCCACAGCAAAGGTTGAACTAGTTTTTACTCATTCTACCAGTGCTTAAATTCGATTTGCTTGGAAATATAGGATTGCTACTGATGGTATATTTATTCTGCAGTTAAGCCTTAGTATACTCACCTTCTTGAGAAGGAAGGCTGAGATTTTTAGCCCAGACTGTAGTCTACCATTGAAATAGGTTTCAAATCAAGTGACTAATAAAACTTGGAGCATATGTTGCAGGAAGATTGCTGTCTTTTCTTTCCTTGATAATAAAAAAAAAAAAACCCTCCCCTCTTGTTTTTCCCTACACTGGTTTTTCTGCATGTCTCAAAAAGAAATGAAATAAAAAATAAGGGCTTTATCAGAGAGTGCTTCTGCTTTGAGGCTGAGGGAGGAAAAAGGATGAAAAGGGATGATGATTGTCTGCATAAATAAATATTTAGGTAAACATGTACTGCAGCATTTAATGAAACTGCAGCGCTGCATTTTCCTGTAGATTAATTTTGAATTTCACAGATACGACGGACAAGATTAATCAATGGGTTCCATCAGCATAATGGTTGTGCCAAGAGCACAATAGTTTATTCTGGCTTCTAAAAGACACGAATGCAATGGCTGTGTGCAGGGCAGCCCTCTTGCCTTGTCTGGTTCATAGCTGAGCTAGCAGATTACCATTTAGCACGTGGCTGAGAACAAGTTCTTCATTATCATCAGCAATCTGTGTTCTGTGCTTGTGGTTTGCTCCTTCAGGTTACAGACAGACCAGCCACACTTGCACTAGATGGTCAGCATGCCCAGCCAAGGGAGCAAACTGAACTGACCCAACTCCTGCCCTAAGAGGGCTGTGTAGTGTTGGACGTGGTCTGTAGAAACACTGCCTTTCCCACTGCCTGTGGTACCCTGATGTTTACTGCTGCATTTCACATTCTCTTTTCTGTCTTACATACAGAGCTCTCACCATATGTGGTCTGAAATTTTCTTTAAGGATGCATCTCTCAGTCTTTCACTGTGTAACTCTGAGATGGACCAGTAGCAGCTGTTCCTTTAATAAATAATAAGCCTAAGATGTAATAGGCATAAAGTGTGATGCTTACCTTAAGTAAAGAAAAATTTAATTTAAATATACAGCTGTTATGTTTCAGCCATTTTGAGGAGGGTAGAGAAACTGTTTGCAAGAGCATCTAGCAACACAGTAAGAGTGAGTGGCTCTAAACGGATAGAGTAAATTTATATTAGACATTAGGAAGAAATTCTTTCCTGTGAGAGTGGAGAGGCACTGGCACAGCTTGTCCAGAGAAGCTGTGGCTGTCCCATCCCTGGATATGTCCAGGGCCAGTGAGGCTGGGACAAGATGATCTTTAAGGTCCCTTCCAACCCAGGCAGTTCTGGGATTTTTTTCATCCACCTTTTGAGACCATGGTTACCTGGACACTTCAGTCTGGCACAGATCCATCCCACTTTTGTTCAAGATCAGTCTAGGTCCACTTGAACTCCTGACACTTTCCACTGTGATGCAGTTTTTATTCTTAAGGGAATGTTTTCAGAGATAGGTCAGTTCCTTGACACAGCTTCTGTGCTAGCAGTGGCTCTTGGAGAGATTTTTAGCAACAAATGGACAAGAGATGAAATAATGCAGGACTTGTGCCCTGGCAATATCAGACTTGTGTCCAATTCAAGGCACTGAAACCACAGCCCCAGCATCTGCCAGTGCACTTGTGCAGATGGAGGAGGTGATGCCTCTTGGGAATGGGGCTCCTGAGACCTGGAAGGCTGCCTGCAGGGTTTGGGTGGTTGAGTGGTTTTGAGAGTTTAGGAGCTTCATCTCCTTCTGGTCTTCCTGTCTTCCTCAAGTCTCTGTGCATGATTATGTGTGTGAATAGGTGGCAAGCTTTGTGTTGTGTCCCATACTTTTTTTTATTGTTCCCATCCCTTTTGGATGGCTTTATAGTTTGTTACTGTCTTAATCTTACCTTGTTATTATCTTCTTACCTTGCTTTTCCTTGTGGTGATAGTGTGTTAACAGGCTTCTGATTTGGTTTTGGGTTCGGGTTGTTTCGGTTTTTTTTGTGGAGGCAAGTTTTTTTTTTTCTTTTTTCTTTTTTTTCTTCTTTTTTTTTTTCCCCTTTCTCATTTTACTGTTGTCCATCTACTTTGGAAGATGTGGAAATCAAAAAATTCTGGCTACAGTGGTGATTGCTTCCTGAGAGCAGTGTATGAAGCTTGTAGTAGGAGCAGTGATTGGTATCATGAAATGGGTCCATTTCAGAGGTCTCTTGGCAAGGAAGAGGTCATTACTCACAGAGTTTCTTTCGGTTCTCATTCTGCAGGCAAACATGAAAGAAGGAAAGACAATTTCTCTGCTTCCCTAGCTTTGAAGCTGTTTGCTTGAATTCATAGCAGGGCAATGGCCCCAGGTTGGATGGGGGAAGTATTTCTTGATTTCTGGGACATTTCTTTTTTCCTAAGCAGTTTACTATTACCTCTTTCTAATTTCTAATTCGTACAGCAGTATTATCATCCAGTTAACCTTTATCCAATTAAAATAATTCTGTAGCATTGTACTGAGTGCCTGCTTTAATCTTCCAAATAATATATGCCTCTGGCTGATCAAAAATCCCACTGATAATCTTTTTTCATAGATGCATGTTCCTTACCGAAAATTGTTCTAGGTGGTTGTGGATAATTATAATCATGGAAAGATTTCAGAATATCTGTCCAATTATTAATGGTTTTATTTGCCTTTTCCCCTTATAAGGATACAGCATGTTTTAAATGGTTTAAGCAGAATTTTAGGTGGTTGGGTTTTTTTGTTTTGGTTTTTACTTGAGTGGGACAGGATTTTCACTGGAGGGATGTATCTTCAGATTACTAACAGAAAAGTTTGAAAGATGAGGATTTTTGATTTTTAGATTTTTTTTTTCAGAATTTTTAAGGCATTGTATTGGTTTTGCATGGCCTGGTTTTTGGTAGTGGGTTGGGGGCACAGAGCTGAGAAGCTGTGAGAAACTTCCACCATGTCTGGCAGAGCCAACCCTCATGACTCCAAAGATGAACAGGCCACTGGCCAAAGCTGGGCCAGTCAGAGATGGTGATAATGCCTTTGTAATAACTTACTTAAGAAGAAAGAAAAACAAAGCTTTTGGCACAGTTTTAATTCCAGTCAGAGAAGAGCAGAGTGAGAATATATGAGACAAACAACTGTGCAGATACCAAGGCCAGTGGAGAAGGATGAGACACAGCTGTCTGGCCTTGGAGATGCACGGGGATGTAGAAATCCAGTGCAGGCCATGGAGAACCCCCTGCTGGAGCAGGTGGATGCCTGGGAAGAGGCTGTGAACCCATGGGAGACCTGAGGAGTGAGGGGCCCCTGCTGCCAAGCTGGAGCAGCCTGTCCTTGGAGGACTGCAGCCCCTGGAAGAGTGACCCATGCCACAGCAGTTTTGGGAGGAGTGTTTGCCCATGGGAGACTCACACTGCAGCAGTTCACAGAGAGCTGTTGTTTGTGAGATGGACTCACATAGGAGAAGTTAGCAGAGAACTGTCCCATGGGATAGACCCACCCCATGGTGCAGCATGGGAACAACTCCTCTCCCAGAGCAGTGGGAAAAGCCATGGATGATGAATTGACCACAGCCCCTGTTCCCTGCCTTCTCTATGGAAGGAGGGCACGGGGTAGAGGGGAAGGTGTTTTAAGGGCTTATTTTACTTCTCATTATCCTGCTCTGATTTCATCTCAAAGCTGAGCCTGCTTTGCCCATGATGGTATTTAATAAGTGATCTCTGTCTCCCTTAAATTTTCTCCCCTCCGTCCAGCTGCAGAGGGGAGTGAGTGAGTGGCTTTTGTGGGTGCCTGGCATCTGGCTAGCATCGACCCATGACAGGCATCTGCCTTAGAATTGAGACCAAAACCAACATTGGATTTAAGTCCCTAGGACTGTTCCAGAGTGTTATGAATCCTTGTATGGAAAGGGAAACTGTTCCTTCTCTTGAGCTGAGACAGGAGATTCTACTAGGAAGTCACCGTAGTATTTAGAAGATGCATCACAGTATCTCTTAAACATCAGCTTTTTAATTTGTGAGTGCCAATAGTTGTTGCATATATGAACAGAATAAAAGACCACTTATTTGTACAGCAACAACAATACCACGTTTAATTTTTTTTTCCTCTGCCCAGACATGAAATTGACACATGAATGCTGTTTATCTGGGTGTGAGGAAGTACTATCCAATGTAACATTTGTTTTACCAGGATAATTTCTTTTTGTAAGTATCGTTGTAGGTTAGAAAAGTATTGATCCCATGGGAATGGAATGATACTCAAGAAGTCCCATTCAAGCTGTGTGAAGAAACCACACAATGTTTCCAAGCCAATGCAATTTATTTTTAAAATTCTTATCCTGAGTCACAGGTTTTCTTGAAGAACAGTGATAATTAGACATTTACAAGACGTCTGATTTGTCCATTCATTACTCGCTTCCACTTGGCCTGGGAAGACATCACTGCCATCAATAAATGGCTTCCTTGTAAATTCAGGTTCTGAGGAACTTTCAATTTTTTAAGGGACTATAAAGATCCTTTAGTATTCTTTTGCTTTCCTTGTTTGAGCCAATTACAGACTTAAAATTATTTTGATGAGTGTTTCCTCAAACATGTGTGAAGTTTTGCAGGTAATGTTGCTTTTCCAAGTTCCCACACAGTTTGACCAGGTTGAACACTCCCTCTGACAGGAAAAAAAGAGATTCATCTACGAAGCAGGAATTGCATTTATTATTCTAAATAAGTAATCTAAGAGGATTTGATTAGACTAGTCTTATTAAAGTTAAACTTGTAGTACCATGTAAGTTAATAAGTGTATATTTTTTAGGAATTTAGAGGAGATTGTCATAGAAACTAATTTTAAGCTATGGCTGAGAGCACATCTGTGGATATGCTAACAGACAATTACTTGCTTAATTCTGGAAGATGACTTCTAATATTTTGGGGCCAGTACAGGTTGGAGCCACTCTTGAGTAGTGGTATGATGTGTTCCTATCAATTTTGTTCCTTTAATGGAGACTTTGCTGTAGTTTGGAGTTTGGAGCAACATAGAGGGCTGAGTCGTCTCTTATATTCAGCCAGGCTTGAAGTTCCTGGATGATCCTGCTTTTGTAGGCTTTCAGCTTATGTGTCTTGAGCTGTTGTAGCTTAGGATCTGCAGCCAGATCTGAGATGGTCAGATTTTGCAAGCTGGTTTTTTTAAGAGTTTCTTACCAGGAGAGCTGCTACACAGTGGTTTGGCACAAGTATTGAGCTTAAGCAGTACATGCTGTTGCAGAAACAGTCAGTTTTCTTATCTCATTCCTCTCCTCATTCCTTCTCTGCTAAATTTTAGCATATGTCTGATCTTGCAGCAAGGAAGTTTAGGGAACTGAAATGGCACAAAGCAAATCCCAGAAATGAGAAATAAGGGCGAGTTTCCTTTTTCCTTTCTCCTCAGGTGAGCTGGATTGGTAATGTTGGAGGAGCTATGAGGGCAGGATATTTCTGAAGGCACTACATCTTTCTGCCACTTGGTTCTGTGTGTTTTCAGAAGAACACATGCTGTTAATCCCTGAATTTCGCCAGCAGGCTTTCTCTGGCAATAGAAAAAGATGACGTGAGCAATTTGAAAGGGAAAAAAGTCCCAATTTATTAGGTCAAAAAGACAGATGTCAAATCAAGTCTATAATGAAGAGTAGGCTACATGTTAATGAAAGATGAAAATGTGGATCCACAATTTCATTTTAGCATCAGTCGAAACATAAGTGGAGAGCAAATATATTCAAAAATACCAGAATTTGTGCAGAAAATGAGAGAAAAGGCAGGTGAAAATAAGGAAATGTGGAAAAGGTTTGTAGTTTTAGGCAGTGATGACAGCAGCAAGGACAGAGGGGAGTTTACAGGTGAATGAAAGACTCAGAAATTTGATGTAATTCAGTATCCTTGTAGCAGTTATGCGATCTGAAATTTAGTTTTTTTGGGTTAGTTACTGAACAGTTCCACAAATTCCACAGACCTGCCATAAAGATTTGGAGAAAACACATATGGACCCTGCATCTCAAATGCAGAATCCCAGTTGCTGCTGCTTTGGCTGACTTTGGTTTCTGCCAGAGTTTTGCAGCCGGAGGGTACAGGAGAAGATCAGTTATCGCATGCGGGTTTCTAAGATAAGGATTCTTTGTTGCTGTTTGGCAAACTAAAATACTTCCTTTTTCATAACACAAGTGCATTTGATATTTGCAAATTATTTTTCATGTTGTGTAGCTGTGTCATACAATTTCTGGTTTATAGGGTGTCAGACTATCAGAGGGTCAGCCTGGTGTTTTTCACTAGGCTTCAGCAACAGAGTGGTGCCAAAGTGCTTGCACTGTGCTGGAAAGAAAATACAGAAATCTGTGCAAATCCTTAGATTGACTTTGCTGCTTAGATTAATCTTTGGAGAAGGAACTTCATGCTAGTTTAATGTTTAACTTTCATGAGTGCTGAAGTAAAGCTTATCTCTGTTACCTCACAGCAGGAAGTGCTATGCCACAGAGCACAGTAATAGATTGCATCAAAACATAATCCTGAAGATAGGAGCATTTAAAACTTTGATCTGATTTTTTTTTTGTTTGTTTGTTTCTGAAAGTTTCAAGAGAAGTGTGGGTGCAATTCTGAGAGTCAAGAAGTAGTTTCTCTCCCAGGATGAGCCAAAGCAGTATGGAATGTTCAGGATTTCTTGTTCGTTTTTTTTTTCAGCAATTTGAAAATCCTTTCAGTCCAGAAGTCCTTGTTTGGAATAGTCCTATTTGATTTATTTGTGTTTACTTCAATCCAATTCAGTGAGCTTATTTCTCATTGGAGAAAGGGTGCCAAAGATCATTTAAATTTAAATTTATTGTTTGCCAGTCTTACTGTGAAACAAAAGTAAGAAAAGACGCATACAGTAAATTATCGTAATTACTTTTAATATTAAAAGTTTTCTGTGGATTTTGAGGAACTGGCAACCTTGATGATTCTGTGAGTAGGCTGGGATATCTGCTGGTAAGATGCAGGATGCAGAGGGACATGTACATGGGCATGTTCTAGCTTTGCAGTGGTTTCTGTTGGAAAGCAGATGCAGGGTTAGAGTCTTTACTCTGTCGTTTGAAATTCAGGATCAACACATCTCAGAAGATTAATAATTTCCTTGGATTCCAGTTTATTCTGATGTTCCCTTTGCTCAGTGTGCCTTCGAGCAGTTGGAAATGAATATCCCATTTCTGAGAATAAGATCTTAAATATATTGGTGTTGAAGTTTTGTGGGATATAACTGGACTTCGTTGTACCCCAACAGTGTTATTATCTAGGGATTGACATCACTGTGGTCAGTTGAGTCACTGGGAGCAATTTGAAGTGGTTTCTCTGTTTGGCAGCTATCCAAATCCTTTTGGGACTGGTCTTTTGTAGAAGGAGGAAACAAATTTTTCATATTTCAGGTTTTCTTGGAGTTGAATTGAATCTTTCTCTTAGAGAAATTGGTGTCAGGTGATGCCTTAGAGTGGCTACTTAGAACAGAGGCTAGACAGGATAAAGAGAGTAGAAGTGGGTATTTATGAAAGGCTTTCAGTAGGTACACCTTGGGCAGTCAGAAGCCTCTAAGAGGCTACACCCGAGATGGATGATGGTCACGAGTTTTTCATACAGATAAGTTTGATCCATTTACGTATGAGGGGTTAATCCTCCAATTACAGCTTCAGGTAATGAAGTAATTTACTCCAAGTTTGCCCCCTGCCCCCTTCAGTGCCTGAGACAGTAAGGTGTCCCTGAGTTTCAGGCCTAGAGAGAAACTGTTTTGTTTGAATAAAATGTGAGAACTATAGCTGACAGGTTATGGAGTCTTAGAGTTATACACTAAAGCAGTACGGATCTGAAGAGTATAAAAACTAAATCTAAGGCATCACAGGGTTCTTACTGACTTCAGTGGAGCCTCAAAAAGTGTTTTGCCATCTGTGTGGGAGCATACTGCTGGAGGAAGAAAGCTGGCAACAAAATGTTCAGCTTCTTTTTTGGTGGGGAATGGAGGACTAAGACAGTATGTTCTATGGTTTGCAGGCTTCTGAGCCGCTTCTGTTAAGTGTAAAGATGCTTTTTGGCAGCCCAGTTAGTGGCAACTTCATGCACATGGAGACTTGGTGCTTTTGTGAGTTTGTTGTTGAGAGCTTCTGTCAGAACCTTTCTCCTTCCTTACGTGTACGAAGCTCAGTAGCCAGCTCTACGGCAATGCTTCTTACCTGTAAGTGGAAAAAATGACCCAAAAACTTTGGCCCCTAACTTCTCCTGTGCTGTGTGCACAGTTTGGAGCCTGTGAGTAGTGGGCTTTGCTGAGGAAGTGCCAAGGTGAACCGTGGGCCTGTTCTCACTGCTGGAAAATAAACCAAGGCGGGTGCGTCTGATGCGGTAGTGCAGCAACAGAGAGGAACTTTTTGCTGCATGTTTTTCATTCTGAAAAAAAAAATAGTGTATTTTACAAAAAGAGAGTGCATAGGAAGTCTTAAACAGCTGAATTGCCCTGGGAGATGCTTTGTGTGTACTTCTGTTTCAGCCCTAGGGGTGTCTCAATCTGCCATTTCAGGCCTTGTGCTTATGTGTGTATGTGTGTGCAGTCCGTCAGTCGTGGAAGTCTGGTGTAGGAAAAGGGCGGTGAAGGAATGCTGCCTAATCCACATTTGGTGATGCCCACTTAATTTCTTGCTTTGCTTTCAAACTGGCATTTGCTGGTGGACTCCAGGGCACAGCTTCACTGGAAGGATCATAGCCAGAAGCCCTTGTTTTCAGAAGTGAGGAATGACTGGGAGGTCCTCCTGATAAATACGCACATGGACATCATTGAGGGATTCAGGATGATGGCCTACTTCTTTAGCAGCCACAATGTTTAGCAGAAAGTTAGGATTAGCTGAGTTTTCAGTCTGATTTTTGGAAATGAAGACACCAGTCAGTTTCCTAAAATAAAACCGAAGTTTTACATCTTTCTTGGACAAATTTCCAAACTTTGTTGCAAAGATCTTCGCGGGTGGCAGTCTTGATTAACTCTGCATATCTTCCTTCTCTTCTTCTACCATGAAACAAAATTGGAGAAACAGTAAGTGCATTTATATGTAAAACTGAATGGTAAGTGGTCTGCAGAGCTTTGGTGCCATTATAGGTTAATAAAGATTTCTTAATATCCTGTTGGATCATTAGCTTTCAGTAATGCTTGTGAATATTATCAAAGACATAAGCAGTAGATACTGCTCCCTGTAAAGCACAATTTGCACCATGTATGTACAAATGGCTCCCTGCCAGATTTTCTTCTTTGTGTGACTTGCTGAGGCCTCCATTGCCTTGATGCTGAGTTCTCCCCTTTTCTTTTTTTCCTGCAACGTAGAAATGTGAAACAAATTACTGTGAATGTCTGTCCGGATTTAAAAGACAGGTATCTGCCAGGGAAGGAACCTTCCTGGAGTGGAAAAGATGACCCCCCCTCCCTCCAAATTATTGTAACTTTGAAGTTATGGGGCTTTCAGGCAAAGATATCAGAAAAGGAATAGCAGTGCTCTACTAGAAGCAAGCGCTGAGCCTCCCCAGGGGGTAATGGTGGCCTCAGGAGGAGAGAGAGGGTGGAGGGTGGGGGCTCTTTCTGTCCAGGTGACAGCAGCAGCCACAGCTGCCAAGGCTCCAGTAAGCAGCCTGGAGCTGGTCCCTCTGGAGAGAGGGGAGATGGGAGCCCGGATCTCCCCTGAGGCACCCAGGCAGATGGTGAGGAGCTTGCTCCCAGCAACGGCAGGTACCGAAAAGTCCCAGTCCAGTGGTCACTCCTGCGAGCTGTGGCCCTCCAAAGGCAAGGAGAAAGGGCAAGGAAGGCTCAGCGGTAGCAGCGAGTTCCCCTGGGCAGGAGAAGTCCAGTGCCAAAACCCACAACCATCCGCCCTGGTCCAAGGTGGGCAAAGACTGAGCCACCACCAGCTAGGAAACTGCCAACCACCACTCTGCTTCTCCCCCTCCTCCAGAACCACTCCAGTGATATGCCAAGGCCCTGGCTACATCTTTTGTCTTATACATC
>VXBQ01008298.1:3329-25009 GCA_013400175.1 Phainopepla nitens
TTGTCCACCTTGGGCTGGAGCCCAGATAACCTGCTCAAGCAATCTGGTTAAACCTATCCCTAATTGCTGTGTTTATTAGAATTATTGTGAGCCAGTGCCAAGGTCTGTTCTTTAGCCTGAGGGCTAACTGCTGCCTTTTGACCACATCCTTCTCACTCCCTGACAGAGAGGGTGGCTGCAGGGTGTGGCTCCTGGCCCCTGTGGACTTGTGCACCCATCTGGGATGATGTTTCCTGGGACAGCATGGGTCCCAGCATGCCAGTGACTGTTCTACCAGGGTGATAGCATCAATGGTTAGGCCTGGCAGCATCCCTGCAGTGTTTATTTTCCTGGGATAGGTGCAGCCAGCGTGTCTGCACGTGCTTCAGACAGACCTCCCAGTGCAATAGAAACAAATCCTAAGCAGGGGCTCTCTTTCTTGCTGTGGTGGGAGAAGGGGGGAAGATGCCATGTGTCTAAAGTTGGTGTGAGATGTGGCAAATAGGGTTTAAGAGCAACCTTCTCTTCTCTTTTGATTGATATTTGCACAATTTTATTGTAGATACCTACTTGGATTGTTTAACTTGTATATTTATAGGTGAAATTTTACATGCTTTGGGGAACACTGTAAACAAATTGTGTGTAAGAGTTCATCTGGGCAGTGTCCTGTGCCCAAATTCCCTTCATAGACAAAGTTTCTTTATTCTTTACGAGCCGTTTTCCAGAGAAATACCAACAGATCATGCAAAGCTTTTCTGCTAAAGCCTTTCATGTAGTAGTTCTCTAGCAGAAAGTCATTCAAAGGACTAAGGAATCATGAACTCATGACCTATTCTAGTCGCATACTTTGAAGTGGAGCCTGATAAGAGAGGGTTTAAAACTTGCTAATTAACAGTAATTGTAACAGCTGTCAGATGCTGCTACTGTTTTAATTGGCATTAATCACAGCTGCATCTCTATTATGCTGCCACTGGGATTCTGGTGTATTTAATCTCAGAATGTGGCACCTTCTGAGAGATTATGAGATCATAAAAGCATGAGGGCAACATATTTGTCAGGGTTGAAGGTCACTAATCTGTGCTGAAAGCAGCCAAGAGGAGCAAGCCATGCAGAGGGAGAACTGGAACCCACAATGACAGTTAGCAAAAGTGGTGAGCTTTACTGTTCGGATTCGCTCTCCCAAGGGTTTTTTCTGTATTTCTGAATTTGAGTTCTGCTGTCAGGTATTGGCATAAGGCATAAAGAGGGTCTTATAGAAGTATTTATTAACTTGTAAGTTCTGGCAGGAAGAGCTGTTAAAAAAATACCTCAAAAACCCATACACCAAACACCATCAAATTTTATAAAATAAGGAACAGAAGCTTGGTTCTTTTGGGTCGAGATCCACGTTAGCCTATTACTAAGGATAGGAAGAAACATCCAAGTAATCTGCATGACTGTGATGCATTCAGCAGAGTATTTAGCTGTTTGCTTGTGGCAGATTTGCAGCTGTAAGTGTGTTGTCCTTGTAAACCACTGGAATGTCAGATAGCAGCGGTTACCCTAGCTCTGGTGGTTAGGCAGATGTTTCTGTTAGGATGAGCAGAGACACATTTTTGCTGGGGTTGGTTATGGGAACAACTAGGGTATAAATCTCAGCTTCTTCTTGCTTATATGTAAATCATCATGTAGAAACAATTAACCAATTAACTTTGTCTTCTCCTGTGGAATGTGGAATTCTCCCGCAAATGTGGAGTTATGTCAGGTTTTTGGGTTTTTTTTTTTTGGGTTTTTTTTTTTTTTTAATAAAATGGTTATAATGTGTGCTGGCTACTAGCTCTCATTGCTTCAACACACTGGTTTACATTGGGAAAACTTCACTACTACTGAAACTAGAGACATTTATTTGTTCTCTGTGTTTAGAAAGATACATTTATGATTACGCTTTAACAGAGCAGAAAACTAATGTTTTGTTACAAATTCAGAGAAAATGGCTCACAGACAAAATAAGCATAACAATAATTTATGGAGCTGTGAACTTACCCATATGAAAATCTTCAGCAGCTAGCAAAAATAGTTCTTAAAACTTGGGGCTATAGTCTGGGATGAAAATGCATACTGACACATTTTATTTATACCAGGCTACTTTTAAAATCACTCGGTAGGAGCACTCTTGGCTTGTTTTTCATGAAATCTCTGCTTGAACTGTGCATAGACGTCTCTCTCCCTTAGCAAGGAAAAATGTGGGGGAACTGTTCCATGATCTTGCCTACACCCCTGAGCTCTCCATAGTTAGTAAGACTCGGAAGTGCAATGATGTATGTGATCTTCAAAGAAGTTTGTATGACGATTAGGTTTAGGGTCTCATTTCAGCATTGAAGTGAAACGTTGATTTTGAGCCAAGGATGTCTAGCATACTTAGGTACGTGGAAGCTTCTTGCAGAATTGGCTCAAGTATCTTTGTATGTCTCAGCAGGAAGTTACATTTTCACTGCTTTTGTGCAGGGGAAGTGAAAAGAATAGACAGTACTGATCAGTGAACTGAAATAGAGAAATGTAGAGGTGAGTAATGATAGAAGGTGAATGGTGGTGGAAAATGAGGAAAGCTGTGAAAGAATACCAAGTATGATTAGCCATTTTTACCAGAAAGATATGATCAGTCCAAAAAACAGTGACAGAAACGTTAAAATATGTAACAAAACTCTAAATGATTTTGTCTATCTTGGGATGGTAGAAAGCTACAAGGCTTCATGAATAACTGTTGGTAAATTTCCCTCAAAAGTTTCCAAGTATCTTGTCCCATAAAAGTTAATACAAAATCAATATTGGGAACTCTGCTCTTCTTACTCCAGCAATACTTCATTGACTTCATGGTAGACAATTTCCTAAGTGACCAGTTTCTTACAAAGTCAGTGTGGTGCTGCTGGATGAGGGATAGCTCCAGTTTGTGCAAAAGCTATTTTCTGTGCAAAATTATTATTGTCTTTTGTCAAATCATTGCTTCCCATTCCTCTCTTTTCAGATTATCTCCCATCATCATTCTTTCCATAAAATAACTCACCTGTACTAGCTGAGAGTCTCTATTAGGCTTTTCAGAACTTATGGTTTGCTTGGGGGGCATGGAAATGAGAAATGGAAACAAAGATAAATCCTTTATTTTTGTAAGGATAAATTCACTCTTGTGCAGGAGTAAAGATTATATAATTATTAGGTCAGATCCCAAGGAATTAATTTTTCTGGAAATTGTTAAAAGGGTAATTTCCCCACAGCTTTCCTTAATTATGTTTCCCTTTGTATTTTTCTTCTAGGACCATTAGGAAGGAGCTGGGGGAAAAATTGGCAGGTCTCCTCAGGGAGAACATGTGATATCATGGTGGGGGCTGTTAAAGGCTGTTTGTTCAGATCATTAATTTCTTTTTCTTGGCATTTTAAAAGCCAAACTTGAATTTTTGAAGTGGAGATGAACACTTGCTTGGTTTGTTCAGGGAAAAAACCCAGAATCATCTTGTGCTATAGGAATGGAGGTCATGTGGCAGAACAGTACAACATATGAGGAAAAATCTAGCGAAGAGTTCATCAAGGTAGCTTTTGACATCAAGCCAGTTTATCCCAAAATATCAACAGAATCCTTAATTCAGAAACAATCCCAGGATACCAAACCTTCTGTTCCTTTAATGAAGGAGCCTTCTCTTTCTGACAACCCAGGACACAAGCCCAGTTCTGGTCCCAGTATCTTGTCAAAATTTCAGTGATGTTTTGCTCTTTCAATGCTCCTTGACACTTGACTGTTCCAGGATGGTCAGAGCGGCTCTCACTTTTCCATACTGCAATTTTCCCTGTTTCATTCTTCCCATGTGCTGCAAGCAGCCCCTGATACCGACTCTGAGTGACCCTTCCACCCATTGCTTCTCACCTCTCACTTTATAGGTTCTCTTCTGTGCTTAAAACCTGCTGACTCCTCCTCTGCCAGTCTTTAGTCTTCAATGATGTCCTTACCAGACACGTGAAAGGCTTGTGCCTGGGTGCCAGCTGGGGTGTTGCTGGGGGCACCTCCTCCTTGGATCATGTGAATGGAGGGTGCAGGCCCTGGTCCTCTCTGTTCACAGCTCTAGCACTTACCTCTGTACTGGCAATACAAGACAAATCGCTAATTTAAACAAAAGAGCAACACCCCCACTCTCCCCCTCCCCCCACCTTTCAAATAAAAAGAAAAGCCAAACCCATGACATTTACATGTCCCTACAAAACAAAAAAAGAAAGAAAAAGAAGCCCCAAACTCAAAGAACCGTCTGGTACTGAATCTCCTGACACATAATTTCATATCTGTTCCCTTTATGGAAATTCCAGTAGTCCTTAGCACATTCCCCTCTTTGTAACAAGGTGGCTATAGATCTTAATGAGTTTTCTCTGTGTGGGGTATTTTTTTCATTTTGTTTTGGTTTAATTTTTGTTTTTGTTTCATTGTTTTTTTTTTTTTTTTGTGAGGGAGAGAGGGATCAGGGGAATGGAATTAGGGTAAATACACACAGACACTTAACACTGATCTTCTTGAACCCTCTTACCCTTTTGATGTTGCTTTATTTTGGGAAATTCCCAGTGAAAGGTGTTAGGAGAGTTATTGTGAGTTAACCCTGCTCCACCTAATTTTTTGTCAGGCAGCTTAGGTAACCAAGTGAGAAACCGGTTTGCCTTTTCAGTATTCTGTGGAGGGTACAGCCTCTCCAGAGGGCAGTCTGGCCTACTTAAGAGATGAGCACCAGCTTTGTGTGTCACCACTGGTGTTAGAGGAAACCAGAGGTGACCAGCCTCATGAAAGAGGCATCGCTGCTGAACAGGCTTGGATGAAAGCAGGGTAGAAAGGACCCATGCTTGGGTATACATTGGCAGGAGTCCTCAGAGACTTGTTTTTCACACATAGCATTTGTTCTGCATTCTGGACTGGCTGCTGCAAACGCTTGCATCCCTATAGAAACACACACATTTGACTCTCAGTGCTCTGTGGTTCTGAAAGCCCTTCCCTCCCTCCCCAAATCTTCCACTGCTGGGAATGATTTGCCTACCTAATTTCTGAGGTGTTTCTGTCCTAACTTTTTGCCTCTGAGCAGTGCCCTGGGATGCATGCTCCTCTTGTCCAGCCCGTGCTCTGTGCCTACACTGCACACACATGTAAAACATATAGACAGATATTCCTTTCTCCATAGTTCCCCAGAGTTCAAATGCTAGAGGGACGTAGTTGTGCTTCTTCTGGTCTCAGTTCTGCCAGGTTTTCTTGGCAGAAAATTTGCAGATAGCTTCTCACAGAAGAAGATGTAGCCTAAGGAGAAGTGTGGATCTTGGCTTGTTCCTGGCTCTGGGGGAGAGGCAGCACAGGTGCATGGGAAAATGCAAGGGCAAAGGCCCTGAGCACAGCAGAAAGTATCTAATGATCACCAGATTTAATGAATTATTGCAAAGCTGATGACACCTGAGAAGACAAATGCTAACAGTGGTGTTATGAGTGTGCAATCTCTCAGGTAAGGTTCCTTGGGATGTCATCACCTGTCTGACGGGCAAAGGGAAGAGAAATGCCTTCATCTTTCAACAGCTGCAATCCAAATAACTGCCTGTACAAGCATGAAAGCTGAAACAAACGCTGCATTTTTCTGTCTGCTCTCTGTGTTTCTACTGCAGATTGTGCTGACTAGGAAATGAGAAACACATGGGAGTAGTTCACCCCCTTGGCTTCATCACAGCTATATCTGCTTTCCTGCAAGATTCAGAGTTAACTTGGCACACACAGTTTTAGCAGTCCTCCATGCAAGAGTTTTTCGGTGACTTGCAATCTGTTGAAGAGGGACAGTGACTGCAAAGATAATGATCTATCTGAAATGGATAATTAGTTTCTGGAAATAATCTGAAAGTTTGGTTAATAGGCAAGTTTTTACTGTCGTCTGTAGTCATTAATGATAATATTAAACCCTAGCGTAAAACATGGTAAGCAGCTGAATTCCTGGTATTTTACTTGGGAAGACACCTAATCCTAGACTTCTGCATAGAGAATAAGTCTATAATTAAGCCCCTGAAATGTAGAAGATTGAAAAGTCTCTAATGACTCAGTTTAGACTGACAGTACAAGGAGCCTGGGACAGTGTTCAGAGGAGCTGGCTCCTATTTATTGTGGGCTACATTTATTTCTCTGTGGTCTAAGACTTCCCCCAGGTTGGGAATGTTGTTTGTTTGCTGCCCTGAATGTGGAAAATCTTGCAGCCCCTTGGCTGACAATCTTTGCTCACCTGAGCCATGCCTTTCAGGTTTTCGTTTGGGGGTCACACTTCAGGTTATTTTGTGTCTTCTGGGCTTTTGCTTTTACATCTCTTCGTGCTTTTCCCAGGAAAATTTTGTGGTTTTTGATGTGGTACTAGATGCTATTCATAAGCTGCTTTGTTTTAAAATTCTTATTCTTCCACTACGCTGTATCAGGGACTAGATGATCTGGAAACTTACTCTTGATTATACTTCCAGCAATTGCTTGGGAATCTGCACTCTTTTGCCCATCTTTTCTCTTAGGTGTATTTCTTAAGGATCTTTACCAGAGAAGCATAGTTGCAGAGGAAAGAGTGAATGTTTGCTGGGATGAACTCTAACTTTAACCTTTTCAGAAATATCAGCGCTGTGTTTCCTGGACCTGCAGCTCTTCCATTTGAAATATTTGACTGTGTATTTGTCTTGTCTGTGTATTTTGTAATAAGTTGAGCTGGCTGAAATGTCTTCCTTACACTACAATAATAAATTTTTGATTAGATGTTTTTAGATTATAGTCAGTATCTGCAAATTGCAAGCTAACTAAGTGTTGCATCTCCTAGCTATTGCATTAGGAGATTTAAGTAGTAGTTTTTGTACAAAAGTGTCACAGTAAAACATAAATATCAAAGCAAGTAAAATAAACTTCAAAACAAAATTAAAGGGTTCTCATAGCTATTGACAAAAAGTGTATTTAGACTTCTTAGTGGAGATATTCTCTAGACTAATGTGAGGTAAAAAAAGCTATTTTACCTATGCACCTTTCCCTGACAACTGTTTGTTTATAGACACTTTTAACTGTAATGCCTCTCATGCTGGCTTACTGCATAGAAAAAATTGACATAATTTGTTTTGCACATGCTTCTAGGGCTCCACCAGCCACTACCGAATACTACCCTACATCTTTGCTTACATTTGTTTTCAGTATATCCTTTGAGGTAATTTGCTTTCCACATACTCTATGCATCCCTTCCAGGTTTGAACCTGAGCTCTCTCTCTCTGTGCAATCTGGTCACACCTTTCATTCTCCAAAAGGCTAGCAGATAGTAGCCTGCTTGTCTCACCCGTTCATAAATTAATGCAGACTGGGCAGCTGCTACTTCATCCCTGAGAGTCCCTGCCCAAAGATGCCAGAGATACTGCTGCCCTTTCACTCTGTAAATCAGAACTGAAAGCTTCTTTCCCTCAGGACTCTCATCTGTCAACTCGCTGCTGTATGCCGAGCTATTCTATTGTGGATCATTTGGAAAGCATCTCTTGGCCCGGATCCTCAGAGGGACTGAGGGCCCTCCCTTGTCCATGAACTCTGTTTGGGGGGTGAAATGGCTTTGCAGGGTAGAGCCTGTGCATGTTACAGGCTGAGATGCTCCTTGCTGCAAGGGGTGGCAGGTTTCCTACTGACCTGAAGGGGAGCAGGACTAAGTTGCTCTGTTGTGTTTTACTTAAAAACCAAAGGTCATTTGTGATCAGGATGTTTTAAGAAAATATATCTATTAAAGGAAAAAACTGTTCCATTTCTGGGCACAGGTGACAGGATAATGCATTCCAGGAATTTGATTAAAATAGCTTTTCTATTTTTAAAACAATACTTTTAAAAGAATGTTTGACTTTTGTGTAGGTGATAAAATCCTGAAAACCTCTCAGGACAGCACTTGGGTTTTTTGTTTTCCTTATGATAGGACAATAACTATCATGCTTATAGCTTTCAAAGCATCGCTGCTCTGAAATAAACCTGCTGGACTTAATACATTCATTTGGGTGAGACATATTTTTGAGCACTTAAGTTTTACTCATTAAATTGAAAACCTGATGCAATCTGACCTTTAACTCTCAATTGATTCCAAGCTGTTAAAAGTTCAACAGTTAGTTTCCAGTCACAATGTGAATGGCTGAATATTCTGAACTTAAGGTACATAAAAATGCAATGCTCACATGTGTGTCCCGCACCCCTAAAATACTCAGGAGTGCAGACAGGAGCCTGATCATGCCATAGGAGTTGCAGGATGGATTTTGTTGAGAGGTGTAGCTCCCAATCCAGTGAGTTTGTTTATTCCTTCTGCAGCAAGTCAAAACAATTTTGCTAACACTGTCAGCATGCCACTGCTGCTGTTGACAGCAGAAATAAACACCACCTGAAGGGCATGAGAGAGACTGCCATGCCCCACCTCTGTGGGAGGCAGGACTCTCTGTTCCCTATGCAGATGAGCAAGGAGTTCTCATCCGGGACAGGCTTCTCTTACTATAAAAAGACATAGGAAGGAGATGAGCTGGACAGTATAGCTGCTGTTAGGATATTGTCTATTTGTATGTATTTAACTAATATTATCTTACTGTGTTTGAAGAGAGAACTCATTCACTTCTAGGAGTTACCAGTCAGACCTTGAACGCTAGCACTGGAAAGTGTGCTAGAGAAACTAGAGTTAATTAGTGGCTGTGGTCATTAGCCCTTGGTTTACACCAAGCTTTCCTGTCCGGAAAGCTCTGTTTCAAAAATGCGTTAGCTTAGATTCTTTTTTGAGCAGACATCTTAACTTCTGTTGGGTTTGAGATATTATACCACCAGCAATCATAATATTGTAATAATTTTGCATTGTGATGAAAAATTCTTGAAGGAAAGGAGAAATGAAAAGTAAAAAGGAGCTCCATTTAGATAAGAACAGTGTTCACATCTGCATTTTCATCAACTCCAACAGAAAGAACTCTTCTGCAGACAACCAGTGACATATATTGACTCTAGATGCTGAAAAGAGTTGTTTTCTGCAGGCGGGGAATAATTACTTCATATGAGTTACTGACTTTTTCCTTTTCTAGTTTACCAGAGGTACAGGTCATCACTCACTACATAGGATGTTGAACTACTGTGACCAAATTTTCAGTCTGATGTGATCATTTATGCCATATAAAAATTTGAGTTAGTTTTGTAGTGAGAGATTTCCACTTTCATTTGCAACTATCTTGGAGTAAATTCTTACCTGCATCTGAAGTTTAATGTGCTTAGACATGGTGCTGCCTTGCAGACAGTGACTTTTGTGCTTGATTTCCTATCCATGGCTGGGGAGACTGGTGCTTAAAAATTTGGCTCTTAATTAAATGCAGGTGCAATTTGAATTTTGTCTCTTCCAACTGTCTCATTGTGTGTGCAGGAATTTTTTTTTTTTTACTTTCATATGCTAAAAGCACCAAAAAAAGTATGCTGAGTTTTGCAACATCACACAGATACTGCAGGTGAGTACAGGTAGAGAGGGGAAAAAGGAGAGAACAAACAAGTGGAGAGAACAGTACCATGGCTGTATATACCATGGTGATTCTATCCCAGTCCTCTTGGCATGAGTAAGGCCAGACCTGAAGTGGCTTGTCTGGAAGGGGTAGAAGGGAATGGGCTGAGAAGGGCCGCATGGGCAGTATACTGGAATGGATGTGAGATGGGACTAGAGCACAGGGCCAAGCTGGATTGGGCAGGGGATTTCCAGCCTAGCCACACAACTTTTAGTGTAGCTTGTGGATCTGTTATACTACAGTTTTTTATATTTATGTTTTTGCTCCTGAGTCAAAGACTTTGGAGGAAGAAGTAAAACTATACTTGAATGTTTTCTACTAGACCCTGGGAGATGTCCTTCCTCTTACTGTGGGAGTAAAGGGTGATGCTGTCGACAGCCTCTAGGACTTTTATTTCTTCCCTCTCTTATGTGCGCAAACTTGGTGCTGCTGAGAACCTGGATAGAACAGAAAATAGCCCAGGATAGTTCCTAAAGAGGAAGATGGGCAAGGGAGGAGTGCTCAAGTGAGTAGATAGTGTGGTTTTCACCCACACTGGGGGCTGTGAAATGAAGCTCTGCGAGGTGAGTGATCCCGGACAAGGTTGCAACATCACTGTACCAGAGGATATTAATCTAAATTCTGCTTTGCCTTCATGTAAACTATTCCCCTCTGGAGCAGCTTGCACTGCTGCAGCTACACATTTTGTTTCACAGACCCCAGACTGTCAAGCAACCTCACACAAGCATGCGTTGAGCTCATCTGATTGAGCTACATGTGTTTACTTTGTTATAGGTCAACCACTTGAGCCTACCCTCAAGATGAACCTAATGTTTGTGGAGGAAGGGCAGCAGATATGTAGTACTGGAACAGGCAGAAAACAGAACCATAGCTCTGAACAATGGGAAAAATACTGTGTATCTTAACTAAGTATTTTATTGCATGTGAGAATATACACCTATAGAAAAAGTTACCACACTCATCTGTGCTGTTTGACCAGAATATGAAAACCTGGTAGGCAAAATAGAAATTTCTCAGTGCCAATTCCATATCTAGTACGAAGCATGAATCTCGTGAATATTAAAAAAATGGAGCAAAACACAAACAAGCATTATTCTTCCCCCATTGAATACGGCTAAGCTTTCCCCATGCTTAACTGCTTTACCTGCAAGGGCTGATTGTGACCATGAGCCAGGGACTAAGTAGTGACAAACCTTTCTTAGCAATAAACCTCACTGAAAATACAAATAAAATTTATTATGTATCTAAATTAAATTCAGGATAACTGTAGGATTGTTTTGTAGTTTGTTTTTAATGCCAGAAGAGCAGTAGGTAGAGCTCTGGTATGACTTAAAATGTACACAAAAAACCTTAATGAAATTGTGGTCTCAATAACACAGATCCATTTGTTCTAAAACGTTGCTGTTTTGACTTGGGGAGAAAGCGTCTGTTTAATTAAGCCTTTCTGCTCATTTTCGTCTCATGGGATTCTAAATGGAAGAGCCAAAATGAACCATTACATTGACTAGTTTTCTCATAATTAAAATCACAGAACATACTAGTGCAAACAGACATTCAAGCTCTTTGTATAAAAACTAGCGCGAGGATAAACACTGCTCTCTCTGGTGAGAGCAGAGCATAGCTTTTACTATTTGCATCCTAGCTGTACAAATAAGAAAGTGAGGATTTGAAAAACAAGCACTAAAGTCTGAAAAGAGCTCATTCAAGCAGCCCTAAGAAACCAGTATAGATGAAAAATTCCACTCCTTCTAGGCCTTGGGCTACCTTTGAATGACGAAATATCAGGTGTAAGATGTTAGGAACATACTTCTCGGTACTTTCAGCACAAGGTGCTTCATGGACTTTCTTCCCTTCGCTAGTCCCTAACATTTTAAAATGATTTGGTAGGTGAGCTGTGATGGTGTTCTCTCATCTCCCTACAATCCTAGTTCCTTTTGTCAAGTGGCTGGAGCAGTGTGGTGAACTTCCAGAGCTGCGGTGAGGGGCGCTCTCTGTGCAGCTCCTGCTGGGTTTGGCAGAGGGCAGCTCTTCCTGTGATGGATGTGGGAAAGAAGCCCTGATGCTCCTGTTCTGAAATGCTGCAGAGATAAGGCTGGCATTGTGTCTTGCTCGCTGGACAGTGGAGTGCAGCCTATGTGTAACTTTTAGTCAACACAGGCACGCACAGATAATGGGCTGTTTCAGCTGCCTCTGGGAACTTCTGTTAGAATCTGCCAGAAGATTCTTTCTGTGGTTTAAACTCTGACATATGAGGAACGCCAATACTTTATATAGACAAAATGTCAGTTATGTGCCCTCAGGCAGCAAGCTAAAAATGATATTACCCTGTTGATGGATCTCGGTTTAGATAGTTTCAGCTACAGTAAGCTTCTTGATTTAAACTCTGAAGATGGCCGTGCCAATCAGCTAAAATAAAAATTGCAGANGTAATAATCAGCCACCATGCCTTACATAATGCAATGGGATGAATGAGGTGCTACCCAAACTCTGATGACCTACAGTCTCATGGTGCTCCAGTGGCTTCAGTGGCATTCAATTGTGCAGTGTTAGAGTCTGTTATGGATAGTGACCTCGCAGTGTGAAAGCCCTTGATGTCCATGGCCAGCACTGCAGGAAAATTGCTGCTGCCCTGAGGGAAATTATGTGTGATGAGGAACCACAAGGCAAGGCTGATGATGCACACCCTGGTGCCACTGCCAGAGCAGCATGCCCTGAGACAGGCTGAGTCAACAAAGGACAAAAGTCTCAATAGCAGAAGCCAAACAACTTTATGCAGCTCATCCAGAAGATGAAACCAATGTGCTGCAGAGAATTGCTGACAATAAACAGCAAAAGAAATGCTGCATGTGAAGTGCCCAATTCTTATTTACAGCAAAGCCAGTTTATAACCCTTGGGATATAAAACACCCCTTGGGTGTTTGCAAGTGATCCTCAAAGAGGAGAATTCTGCAAAACTTACAGCCAGTGTATAGCTGTTACAAATGAGATCTGGAGCCCAAATCAGCAGTAGCCTGCTGATTTTAAAACTATGAAAATATTATAGCAACACCTTAGTAGCAGGTTTAACTTATGAATTGGAATTTAGGCTGGAGGTTTAAATTTCTTCAATCAACAGAAGTTTCCTGGGAGAGACAGCTGATGTTCCATTGATGGAAAAGACCATAAAGTGCCAGCCCCAGTGAAAAACTCTGTCTCCAGTTTTAGTCAAACTATTAGCATCCAGGGTTGCCTGATTGTTATATTCTAATGTGACTGAAGAAATAGAAACACTGGGCCAGATTTTGATCTTACTCATTCCAATGTAAATCCAGGCAAATTCTCCTCAAATCAGTGGAGTGATTCCAGGCTTACATCAGCGTAGCCAGTATCAGAATTTGATCCTCTTATTTTTGGACTACTGGAATTCCCCAAGTAAATAATGTAGACAATTGTTCAAATTCCTGTTATGGAATGCTGAAGTTTTCTAGTAATAACCACATCAGTCAGATCAGGAAGAATAAGAAGAGACAGATGGTAGATAATGAACAAGGCTAATGAAAAAAATGAGCTGGGAGGAAAAAAGGCAACTCCGTGAAAATCTACAATGACATAAGCAAATTCTTTAAGACTGCAGCCAAAAGTACCTTGGGAAGCAAAGACAGACATAAGACCTGTATGAGCTGAAAAAGTAATTTTCTTAAGGTATCCCAGTCTGGGCACCCAGTGCTTGCATGTGTGGCTCTCTTGAAGATTTTTTACCTCATCTGCTCTAGCTGCTGTCTGTTGTGTCAGATCTTAGCACTGGATGACTACAAAGAACAGTCAGAGCCTGCATCCTTCCTTCTTTACATCTAAACACAAAGAAATGTAAGTCCCTTTCCCTGTGTAAGCAATGGAAGTCACCTCACTTACTGGGAGGTCACTGGTGACTGCAGTTCTGTCCCTGAACTCTTAGCTGTGGATTTAAAGCAGATGTAATACTTTGATAATTATTGAAAAAGCCATGAATGTATTTTTGTCTTCTACAGATCAATGTGAATGTCTGCTTCTCTTCCCCCTATAAATAACATTTCTGAAGTTTGCCGTTCATCTGTGAATCAAGAAAATTATAAAAATATGCAGAACTGTATGTTCTAATATATGCTGAGTACAAGACCTAAAATTATATCTTCCAATAGTAAGTTGTATTTTGGTTATATCTGTGATAGTGTAGGATATATTTGCATAACATTTTTCTTTTAATATATGCAGAAGAATGTAAGTAAAGCAGTGTTTCTCATGCTGCAAAGTTTTATCCTTCCTGCAGCAGTAAGCAAGAGCCTCTTCCTCACTTACTGAGAGGTCAGCTGGCTGTCTTCTCTCCCTCACAAAACAAAGAAGGTAAAACTAAAATTGTCCAGAGAAGATGGCTTCAGACTGTGGGATCAATGCTGCTGCTTTCTTGGGAAGTCCTGTACCAGGAACTTATCCAGAGCAGAATGATTTGCCTCTGCCTGCATCTGCTTTGGGAAGGTTGTAAGTGAGCACTGATTGATGTGGTATAATTTCATTGATGCTTTTCCAGATCCTGTTACCACAGAAAATCATTATTTTCTGAATCACTTCCTGCTGTATTCAAAACTTAACTGAATGGAGCAAGAGCTGGAGAAGGAGAACAGGAGTGGCTGTAATTTTAAGTGTGATTTCACTTTTATGAAATAATCTCCATACAGTAATAATGTTCCAGGCCTGCTCAAAAATCCCTGTAAAGACCATGGTTGCCCATTGAAGTGTGTGCATGGGGAGAGCAGCTCATTTAAAGTGAGCCTTTGAATCTTTACTACTTGAAGCTTTACAACAAGCTGGAGAAAGAGATCCCAGTCACCAGTGACTCAGGACACTGTCTACTTAGCCTTGAGAAAGACAAATTGGCACTCTGATTTGATAAGTGATAGAAAATACGGATGCAGCTGGTTATGCTGGACTGATACAGAGCCCTACTGCTACAAGGGTGACCATAACAGTTTTGCACACCTTTTAAAGGAGCCATAGATGTCTGAGGAACCAGCCAACCAATTTTAGCGTCTGTTTTCCACTTGACACTTATTTTTGCCGAACTATTTTCCTGTGAAGCAGACCCAAAGTGAATGATTGCGATTACTTCTGGAAGTCAGGCAGGCATATCATATAAAAATACACAGGGTAACAAAATTTTTTCATGGCCTGAAGGCATACAGTCTTCCCATGGCAATCATGGCCAGGAATTTTTAAAGTAGCCCCTGGGAAAGGATATGAATCAGAGTTTGGATGACTTTTGGGGTGGTGTGTGAGTGGGACGGCATATACGTAGTCATATCTACGCAGGAGAACAGTTGTAGCTGGGAGGAGAATAATAATTTCTTCAAAGTAATCTAAGGGCTGTACAGGGCAAGGGCAAAAGTGGACAGGCTGAGAGGCTCTTCAGTCAACACAGAAGGCATATAAGAAAGACAGACTTCTTATCAGGGCCTACAGTGACAGCAGAAGGTCTGATAGTTTTAACTGAAGGAGGGTAGATTTAGACTGGACATCTGGAAGAAATATTTTTTGCAGTGAAGCTGGTGAGACACTGGCACAGGTTGCCCAGAGAAAGTGGATGTGTGAGTGTGGTTGCCCAGAGAATTGTGGATTATGAATTTTTAGAAATTCTACCAGGTGTTAGTAATAGCAAAGGTGTGCTCTGATTGTCTGTTCCAGAGGGGAGGGTTTAGAGATGGCTTCTGAAATTCCTTTCTATTGCTTTGACTGTATTTATTGTAATCACATGCACTATTTTTGGGTAACTTCTAGCTCAGCAGTTTGTAGGAATCAGCCTGGATTGTACCATTTTTGTCCAAATCCAAGGCATATTTCACACTTCCAGGAGCCTTGAGCAGAGATACTGTAGAGAGGACCAGTGAGGGCAAAGACTAGGCTGAAGGCCTGATATTTAGGGCAATCTATTTTCTTGGGAAGGCAAAAAAAGCTAACTTGTTGCTGTCCTGTGCCTATAAATTGCTGCAAAATCCTTGCACGGGGAGCAAGTTTAATCTCTTTGGTTTCTACAGGGTAAATTTCAGACTGAAAGCTTTATGTTCCATTTTGTGACAAGTTCCAGAGAAATTAAGCTGTGATATATACATACATACATCTATATATATATATACATGTACATACATGTACATCTGGGAGAGCAAACTGCTAGACATTTCTCTGAAAGATTGACTTGTTGAAGTCTATAATTTCTGTGGGGAAGCAGAAAAAAACAGATTAGTCTTCATGCAAAAGAAATGTGGGGATGAAGCCTTTGCTAGCCTTGAGATTGTGATCTAGACATAAACAGTAATTTGCTTCAGCACTGAAGTGTATATCCAACTGAAATTTGATTTTACTGCTGCAGGCCAAAATTTGCTCATATGATTTGTAACTACCTACATAACTACCTCTTTTAACTTCCTGTGTAAGGATTTATGAAGATTTATTTCCTGTCCTCTCAGTTTGACAATCTAACCAAAATAGCCATTTAATTCCAATGTTCCTGCTAATTTGTCTATTTGCTGTACTTTTAACCTTAGTTTGATGGGGTTTTAGGGCTTATTTGGATTAATGTTAATAACTATTTGGTCTTAGTGGCACTGAAACTCAGAGATCACTGAGAATTACCTCCCCTTCAACTCTGAAGAATAGGATAATCAGCCTGATTAAAATTATTAAAGGTAGTGGAAATAACACTGTCAGGGAATGTAGTTTAAAAGACTCTTAGGCTTAACCAAACAGAAAATTTTAAGCCCATTCCAACCCCTGTTTGCATATGAAATAGAAGAAATAAAACTCTGAACCCTCTAAATTCTTAGAGCCATATATGAAATTGGGAATCACACTTCTTTTGTGTGATATTAAGAACAGAGGTCTATCTTCTTGGGAGCACATTGAATAGATCACTTTTGAAAGGACGCATCTTTTCCTTTCTAGGTAAGGGTGGATATGCATGATTGTATATAATCAGGGTGGAAATTGTATTTCCATACTAGTTCCAACAGGAACAGGCTGCACTAGTGGGACGATGCATCTCCTTTTCTGCTCCCAAAGGCCACTGCATCCTTCAGCTAACACCAATATAGCTTTGTGCTCTCCATATCCTCACCTTCTCCACAGTCTGGGCTTCAACTTGACGTTTGCCTCCTGTGGTTCTAAGAGAGTCTATGGTTAGGTGAGCTCTGTCCTATCTTGTGTTACCCATTGAGTCTCATAATTTGTCTAAGCTCCAGATTCTGCCGTATTTTCTTTATTCTTTGCTTGATGAGACACTCCTCCCGCAAAAGAGCTTATTTTATCAAGGAGATGTATTTTTTTTATGGTGTGGATATTTCTGTGTGTTTAATTATGGGGAGAATAAGACCAGAGGAAGAGCCATATATGTGGGTAGGGAGTATTGAGCTACCCAGGATTTTATTCCTGGTCTTTGAGGAAATTTTTCCTACCTACCCTTAACTCCCTTTTGTATTTCCTGGACTTAGGCAAAAATAATGCCTCAAAGACAGTGGCCAAGACGTTGGGGCTGATTTGAGCCAATTTATACACAGATAGAACTGATATCCTCCGAACATCCTGTGCTACTTTGGGCTTCAGACTGTTTGTCACTTAAAAGCTGAAGTTTTCATCTGAAATTAAGGAAAGGTTCTTGCACATAACCAGGGATACAGAAAGGATTATTATTCAATACTGTTTTCAGAGCACATGGTGTATCCAGCACAGCAAAGGCAGCTGCTTGGAAATCTTTAAGCAAAGATGATAATTACATGTCTGTGAATGACTCAGGGTGCATAAAACTACCTTCCAGCATTGTTACCTAGTTGTTACAGTTCTTCACTTTTAAGCCAGTGTTCTCCAAGCACTAGATAGCTGTGGTGGCAGTAGGTGATCATATTTAGTATTGATACTTGGTGCCTTCCGTTACTCAATGTTAGCTTCTGTATTGAGTATATTGTCTAATGCAGTATAATACAAAGATGTAGGGAAAATAGAGAAAATACTGAACCAAGGGAGGCGCTAAAGGGACATGCTGTTTGCTACTATTATTTAGTTCACTGAGGACTAAATTGACCGAGGACTAAACTGAGAGCTGTTATTGAGTTCACTTGGGACTTTCACCAGTAGTACAGGGAAAATATAGCAAGAAGTTATTGTGAGAACAAAATAATATGTCAGCTACTGCAGAGACATAGCAAAGGAGAACAGCAGGGTGAGAAGAATGGATATCTTTTCCTCTCCACCATCCTTGTAGAGGTGGCTTTAGCTTTGTGTCTTCCTTGAGATAAGTTTCAGAAAGCCTAAAATATTTTTTCTCTAGGCTTTCTGCAGAACAGGAGATTTCATGTTGGGAATATAACTGAGTAATATTGGTACATCTGGGATGGGTGTCTGGTCTTTAAAGGAAGAAGAGCTGGGTCCACTGAATGATGCATTAGCTATTTCAGTCTGAAATTTCACCAGTTGCTCATGACCCTTCTCACAATCCTGGAAAGGCATGGGTTATATTCACAAGTCTTGGTTTAAGGCTTATGGGTACGCAGTAGATCTGACATAAGCTGCTCTACCATGCCTCAGATTTCATAATCACAGAACTGTTGGATTCCTGACTGGCTGCTCGAGGCAGGAATTTTGGGTTCCAGTTTATGCCGGACGTGTCAGAGACGTGCTGGCACTTTCAGATGTTGATTTCATTACTGTCTCACATAAAGATTTCTGGTTCAGTTATTGTGTTTTGTAAGTGATCTATACAGCCCAGGATTAACTTTAATACCCACTAGAGTAATTATCAAAGCATGTGGTATCCTGATGACACACTTATAGCTTCACAAGGACGGGTAGATGCTCTGTTGACTGTAGGCCAGAAAATTAAAATCTGTCAGCTGTAAAGAAACTCCCTGTCTCCTCTCTTTGAGCACATACATAATTTTCAAGTTTTGACATCTACCTGTTAGGGAAAGGGAAAGCTTGATAAAAACAAAATCTGGGGTTTTAGCCACAAAGCAGGCACATAATGCAAACCCTTTGTCTTTCCACCGGTCCAGCCAGGAGGGTGTGAGACTCTTGAGCAGACTTCAGTGTTGTTTTCACAGAATTCAGACACAAAACCCTGGACTTCAGTGACAGGAGGATCAGGTCCAGGTGTTTGAGGAAATTCATGGTCACTGAATCAAGGGACTCAAATGCCTGGGTCAGCTCCTTGGAGCAGCTGGCACTGGTTCATGAAGGGAAAGAGCAGTCCTGCAAGGAGGAGTGCACAGGAGTGGGACACAACCTCACAGAGATAGCTAAGGCCAGTGCTGTGATGGGGATGATACTCATCTAAGTGGCTGGCTGGCTGGGAGAAACCAGCACCTTTAGAAACTTCCTACTGGTTTAAAAAGTGCAATTCTGCATGAGCTTTGCAAGCATGCGGGGAGATATGAGAAAGGTATATAAACCTGTACCCTTTATGTGTCTTCTATGAACCTCAACCCTTGTGTTGACTGTGTTGACTCCTCCTACCAGAGGCTTTCCAAGTTTTGAACTTTTGCCTGTTGTGGGTCACAATGACGCCCTGCAATGCTAAAGGCCTGGGCAGAGCACTTGGAAAGCAGCCTTTTGGAAAAGGACCTGGGAGTGCTGGTTGACAGTGGCTGAACATGAGCCACCATGTGCCCAGGTGGCCAAGAAGGCCAATGGCATCTGACTTTTGTCACCAAGAGTATGGCCAGCAGGACCAGGGCAGTGACTGCCCCCCTGTGCTGGGCACTGGTGAGGTCACATCTCAAATCCTGTGTCCAGTTCTGGGTCCCTCACTGCAAGAAAGACATTGAGAGACTGGACTGAGTCCAGAGAAGGCCAATGGAGCTGGGGAAGGATCTGGAGCGGAAGTCTGATGAGGAACAGCTGAAGGAGGTGGGGGTGTTTAGCCTGGAGGAAAGGAGGCTCAAGGGAGACCTTATCATTCTACAACTCCCTGAAAGGAGGGTGTAGTGAGGTAGGGGTTGGTCTCTCCTTCCAGATAATAAGGCGCAGGCCAAGAGAAAATGGTCTCAAGCTGTACTTGAGGGAGGTTTAGATTGGATGTTAGGAAAAATTTATTCACTGAAAGGGTGGTCAGATATTGGAACAGGCCAGTGGAATCACCATTCCTGGAAGTGTTCAAAAAATGTCTAGGTAGGGGAACATTTTAGTGGTGGACCTGGCACTGATAGGTTAATGGTTCACTTGATGATATTAGAGGCCTTTTCCAAACTTGATGATTCTGTGACTCTGTACTGTGCTCTTCAGAAACAAAAGCATTTTGCCCTTACTCTTTCAGCATTAAAAGAGAAAATATCGTTGAGCTCATCTGAACAGTGGGCTGTCATGTATTCCTCGCCTTCATTTGGGACCAAGATAGAAATTTTCTCGTGCCTCCAATCTCCCTCTTAAGTGGTGAGGGGAGGCTTGATTCTGTCTGCACTGTGGCCTGTGCATGTAAACCAGTTTCTTATCAGGTCTGTGGGAGGTTGTCCCAGCTGGTGGCCTGTGAGGGCATGGAGTATAGCTGGCACACCGAGCCATGCTCTCCTGGGAGTTCGGCTGAATGTTTGACAGTAATGGCGATTGATGGCGTGTAAGTAATGCTGAGAGTTAACAGTGGGGCAAGGTCCAAAACAGTTTGGAAACCATTGCCTTGGAACGTGTACTGAAAAATGAGAGCTGTGATTTATCATTTCCTTCAGAGAAAAACATTTTAGGCAATTCTGACATCAAGCAGTTAGCTGTATCAGATACTTGTGAGGATAATCTAGTGTTAGCTATCATATCTCTCTTCAGCAGATGGTAAAGGCCAGGTACTAATTAAGATGAAGTAGAAAAGAAAAAAAAAAGAAGAAGATTTAGGTTGACAAAATGCTACATTGTGTAATAAATAGCTTCATATTTATCATTTCTGCTAACAATTATGGACTGGAACAAGACCTCTCATAAGGAGTAGATCATGCCTCCATCTGTCTACTGCTGTGCTATTACTCTTGCATTTACAGCAAGTAGTTCTGGACTTGTTAAAGGCAGAGCATGAAACATGATGGGTAGGATCAAACTTCAAGAGCTGTTCATGAGGATAGTGGCTGCTCATGGGGCCAACACACTCATCAATTGGCAACTTTTCTAGGTTCTCTTTAGAGAGAGTGCTTTGTTTTCTTTTTTTCCCCCTAGGAAAAGCTCTGCAGCCCTCAACCAGATTTGAAAAATGAAAGATAAAATGAACTTCATGAATCAACAGATCAGAGATACCGAGGTTTTGCCAGAGAATATCAAAAAAATGAGCACATGAAGGAAGAATGTAAGTTCTTAATAAATAATCAGAAATATGTTTCAGTTGAGGGTTTAATTCAAAGTTCTATGAAATTTGTCAATACAAAGGCGTAAACCCTGTTTTGACTTAACCTTTCACTGCCCTGTCTTTCTCCAGAGGGCAAACTAGGATGAGGGCAAGGGTGCAGATCCAAGGCTGTTTTGAGGTGTTGCAATATAGTGGTTCTGGGGTGCTGCAGAGCTCTTTGAGTCAAGCTCCCAGAAATGGGACAGTGCAAAATTAGGTTTGAGTGCTTTTGGCTGTGTCAAAGAAGAGAAATATAAATTAAGTAATCTGCTGAAAATATCTCAGAATCTGAAAGGATATATTTTTCCATGGGAAAAACTAAGAAATGCCCTAAAGGTAAGTTAATACCACTTTTTAATGTTTCTAGTGACCTGCCTAACAGATATTCACATTTTGGAAAGTATGGAAACAAATTTTGCTTTATCTCAGTAAAATGCTAGCAGATCTGCCTTGTCATTAAATATACTTTCATTTTCTTGGATCTTGAACCATGCTTTAAACAGGTTATTCTTCTCTTTAGAAAGGGTTGTTCTTGGTTTTGTTTTTTTTCCCCCTCTTGGCTTCCAGAACCAAATCTGATTTTTTAAAATGGTATTTATGCACATTAATAACACTTAACATTGACTCATTTGGGAAAAACTTGATGTACTAAGAAATATTTATCAGATGTTATGCAGATCTAGATCAAATAAATATTTTCCCTTGTATAATAAATTGGTTTTGTTAGTATAAAATACGTGCCTTTATTGCACACATCTGCTCATCCCTTAGTTGTCCATTTCTGTGGGCAGTTTTGGTAGCCTCTTCAATG
>VXBQ01008298.1:25020-35886 GCA_013400175.1 Phainopepla nitens
GAATTTTTAAAACGGAAGATTATTAGATTATTTTGTGTTGCTTAACTAAGCCATTGAAAATACCATGTGGTCTGTATTGATTAACAAGACACATGATCCCTTAGCTTCCCGTATATCTTAATTTATCTGTCTTAAAATACTGGCAAAACACACAAGTTGTAATTTCCACAGAGTAGCAGTTAGCTTAGATAGGAAAATCTAGGTCCAGAGTTGCTAGCAGTACTAGCTCTGCAAAGAATTCCTAGCTGGCCACAGTCCTCATGCCCCGCCAGTCTCCTCATAGGCTTCAAAGGTATAAATAGAGAGACACTGGCATATCTCTCTTCCTGCCCTTCCAAGCTTCCAGAAGGCATGACTCCTACTGTGCTTTGTTGCTATAGAAAGGTCTGGCTCAGCGTTTGACAGCTCAAAAGGCTGCATAGGAAAACATGTCTTTGGTAGGGATTAAAAATGACTGTCAGTCTCTCTTCCCCAGAGAGATCAGAAACCTAATGGCATTGATGGACAAGACCTCAGTGCCACAAGTGACTTTGGCTGGAGGTCCTAAACAAACTCCAAACACCAGATGTTTTGAGAAAAGACATGTCCTTTTTGAGTGTTGTTACTGGCAGCCTCTTTCTTCCTGCCCTGTTACTAAGTATGGCATAAAATGCCACATTTCTGAAGTGTTAGTAATGCCATGGGATGATAAAATTTTAAATCTATCAGACTAGAAGTTCAGAGAAAAAAGGTTTCTATTTAGACTGACTCCTACTTGAAATTCTGCATTTTCTTCTCTGCAGTTTTTGTCTTGTAATTCTTCATCATCTTTCCATGCTGTACTATAGGGCTGGGATCAGTTTTTAGCCAGTAAGGGCTTTAACAAAGAGGAAGATATTTACAGAAAAATGTGTAAGGATCCTTTTGAAAACTCTTTCTTTACAACTTCCTTTGCGTTTTTTCTAGATTTTCTCTGGCCTACCTCTGCAATTTCTCCATCTCCTTCTCCTGGCACAGGTTCTCTTCTTCAGCTTCAGGGAATGAGTAATTACTTGTAAAACCTCTGATATTTTTTCATCTCTTTTTATAAGAAGGAATAGTTGTCTTGTATTAAATCAAATGAACTTTTTGTTATATGAAGACCTGATAGTTTAGTACATCTACTTTTTGGTACTCTGTTTAGCAGGTCAAAAAGCTATGAGTTTTTAGTCTAATTCCTCCTATTTCTGTGTGAGAAGTTTCCTCCCTTTTGTAAGGGCTCTTGTAGTCAGGGAGCTTTCTGTGATCATAAAAGCCATTGACAGGCTACAGTCTGTTTAATTAAACCCTTGAATATTGTGTGAAAGGAACTGGATATTGTGAAAGGAAGAGCTGTCCTAATTTCTCAGCTCTACTGACCATCAGAGTAAGCCCTCCTCGTTGAAGCGGAGTAGTGTAGAACTACAGAAGAGAAAATCTGGCTGCACCTGGAGAGTGAAGAGGGTGTAAACCACAATCTCAGCAGTTTGCTGTTGTCAGCTCTTGGCTGACACCACTAGCAAAGTAAATTTTAAGGAGGAATTTGAAAGACAACAATGAGGCATCTTTGTCGTTGCTTTCAGGCAGCTGTTCCCAAGTACAAGAACCAACATGGCAAAAATAGAAGGTATTTGTTTGAAAATTTAGTAATAGATTATCGCAGTTGGAAATGAGGCCATTGAAATGGGCCCATCTCCTGTCTTTCACTTGTCTTCTCAAATCTTAGGTGGGAGCTCCCAGGCAGGTTGTGCCAGTGTCTGACCTTGCAAGTGCAGATATGTATCTATAGTTGAACATATAGAGAACAATATGCAGGTGATGTAATCTATAAAGATTACAGGAAGGAAGCAGAAGAAACTGCCAATAACCACGGCTGTCTCTCATTTACTTATATCTGCTTCTATATTTTCCTTATTTCTATGTGTCTGAAATTACTATAGGTGGTTTCAGGAAACAGGAGACTAGAGGTTTTTATTTTAAAATAGTGAGGCACTCACTATAGTTGCATTAGAGTTTTTGGTAAGTACAGGTGTCAAGATCTTAGTACTTTCTTGTTTTGGCCGCATATTTAGCACATATGTTACCCTGCAGATGTCATTTTCCATCTCAGGGTTTTCTTTTCCTTGTGTGGTAGAATGGTTGTGGTTTCCCAAGTTTCCTGAGGCATCTTTTCTGACTTTAGGGTTAGAGCTAGTACATATCAGCACCCAGATGCTTTGCTGACAACCTTTTTTTCTATGCATTCTAGGATGGACAATATTAAAGCCAGTTTTTAGTCTTACTTGCTGCTTAATCATTCAGTATGGATAGCCCTGAACAGAATAATATCTACAGAGACTAATAGAGAAACCGTAAAATATCGCCACCTGTGAAACTGAAAAAGGGGAGAAAGTAACTTTTGTAGCATTTGCAGTACTATGAATGAAGCTGTTTAACTTAACTATTTTGACCAAATAAGAGTTCTTCTGGGAGTTTGGAGGAGCCCAAACAAAGTTCCTAATAACAATAATATGATAAAATAACATATATGATATAATATGATAAAAGTAATTGCAGATTCCCAAAAGTTTGGTGACCCCAGCAAGCGACTTTGTGTTGCCAACAGTAGAACTGCCAACTGGAAGTTTGCCAGCTTCCTACTGTGAAAAGGAATGACTTTTTTCTATTTATTTTTTTTTTTTTATAAATATATATTCAGTTGTTGCCATAATACGATTCTGTCAAATTCCCAGTTGTAAGATCTACTTAATGCAGTCTGTCCTGTGCCACCTGCTGTGCTTGCCTGATGGATGCCATGATTCCATTCAGGGGTTCTCCCTCGTAATTACAAATGTGTGAACAGAAAAGCTTTTCCAAGTGCTCTTATTTACAGTCCCGGAAAATGGACTGAGATCAACACACAAGGTCATGAAATGCCTAGGCAAAACAGTAGCACTTATTTCCAGAGATATCACAGTGGCATAGCTTCTTACTCACTCACAAGTTGCATGTGACATTGTCATTTAAAATGCTCTGGTCTAACCAGAGCTGGTTAGCAATTCAAGGTATGTTCCTTTAATGGAGCTGAGTTGTTCATGTGCTCTGTAGAGCATAGATTTCAGTTGGCTTTAAACAACACAGCATTTGGTAGTTGGTTTCTATTTCATAAAAAGATACACATGCCTGAAAGAGTTGAGTAATTGTGTGGTTGAATGGAATGAGAGGAGTAAATAAATGTTCTCACACCGAACAAAATATAGCAGAAAATCAAGAGTCTAGGTTTTGTGGCTTTAGAAGAATAAATCTCACCCACAAAAATAATCACACTGACTTCAAGGAGAGTAACAGCACAGGTCACTGAATTATTCTCAAAAGAGTAACAGAACCAGAACTAAAAGGCATACCTGCTAGTTTTGCTCAAGGAGGCATTATCTAATGCAGCCACAAGTGGGGAAAAAGCCCCTCACTTCCTAGAACAAAAAAAACCCAAACCAAACAAACCAACAAACCCTGAGGTTGCTTTACTCCAAATTCAAGTGTTCTTGCAAGATTCAGCTGGTTTAGAGAAGCCATGTGATCACCAGCCCTGGTTATGTGTCCATGTGGTGGATGCCACGTTAAAACATACAGTGGGTTGTGCACGTAATATCTCAATCTCTGAGTGCCCATAAACGATAAACGTGTTGGACAAAATGGGTATCTACACAATTCCTAATATGAGAAGAATTTCTTAGTGTGAAGAGAGTGTCATAGCACCAACACAGTTTGAACAGAGCTATATTAAACTAAATAGTGCTGTAATAAGGCATCGGTGACTTCCCTGAAATAATGTTGTAGAGGTACTAGAGCATGACTGGCTCAGGGCTTGGCTACTGCTGCTCCAGAAAGGCTGTTCCTGCTGGTGGCAGATGTGGATGTTTCTAGGCTGTGGTTTGGCTTGCTGTGGCAGTGATGTGAGGGTGCTGGCTGTGAGGAGACATCCCCACCACAGGGCGGTGGCTGCTCCTCTTGCTCTCAGATCTGCAGGTCTGAAGCTAAAGCAGCAAAAAGGCCATTCTTGTTCTGCTGGAAGCTGCAGTCTGCTCTGCCTGCAGCTGAGACCTGTGCTGCTCACTGCTGCCATAGGTGATGATCAGTGCACACAGTATTTTGCACAGCCTGGTTTCTGACCAGTGCAGCATCCTTGGCTCTGTGGCAGGCTTACTTGTCTCTCTGGATTTCAGTCAGGCAGATGCTTGTTTGCTAAATGGATAAACTCTCTGTCTGCAAAACTAGGAGGGAAGGATATTGTGAACCAAACAACCTGCCACCACTCTCTCCTATACAATGAGTAATGCTTCCTCGGCTTGTCTTGTGTTCAACACTCTTTTCCTCTATGTTCTGCGCATTCCTGTTGCTTAGTATCATTTGTTTTTATTTTGGTCTCTCTAGGAGAGGCTGTGTAGAGTTTGGGCCCAATCTGGCTTCCTCTAAAGTCTGGGAAAATATTGGCCTTGAACCAGAGAAGCACTTACAGTCCGATAATGCTCCTATAAAATTCAATGGCAAGACTCCCACTCATTTCAGTGGTGTAGCCCAAAGTTCTGGGATTACTCACTTGCTTGAAATTATGTGTGTGTCTGAGTGTTCTGTTGTTTAGAATCCTAACCAATAAAAGCAGGTCTGAAAAAAGGGATTTCCATGGTTATTTCATAGGTCAGATATCAGAAAAGAATGAGTTGTGGGACATTTCAGGAAGTGAATAGAAATGGAAACTGGAAATTCTTTCCCAAACCAGAAATTCAAACTGAAATTGAGTTCTTTGAAGAGAAATTAGTGGAAATACTTACAGGGCTCCAAAGACACAGCACAACTGTGGAGTCCTATCTGCTTTACCTGACGTATTCAGCTCCTTTGGCCCCAATGGTGTCAAAGTCTAGAAAGGAAAGTAATTTTTGATACTGTTTCTTGTTATTTTAATGTCTTCTTCCTTCCCCTTGGTCCACAGAACAGATGCTTTTTTGGTGTGATTATCAAAGCATCAGTGCAGCCTCACAGTCTGTCATGGTTCCCACGGAAGGCCAGGCAGAACCGTAAACTTCAGTGTTGAAGAGGTTGGTGCAAAAGCCATTCAGTGAGGGAAGTAGAAATATAAGAGGCTGTGGATTTCTCCAGACCAGAGTCATTAAGAAAAAATGTGACTTGCCGAAGTGGATTGTTCTGTACTGCTGTTGTTTAAACCATGCTTCATAACATTTTCACAGTGAGGTATGTTGCATATGCAGGTGTCAATGAAGTTTTGCCAATTAATTAATCTGAGGCATGGTTCTGCCCACAACAGATAAGGTTTCTTCATAACCTAACTTATACAATGCTGGAATTTAAAATGTAGAGAGTTTTTAGAATATTGGATTTGTGGGCCAAAACTTAGAATTTAAGTGTAGGCTTTGATTTGAGATTTTGGAAAAGGTTTCCAAACTTGAGTGTTAGGAGTAAGAATGTCAATTTGTAGTTAAAATAGAGACATGTTAAGTTAGATAGGGAAAAGTTCAGAGTTCAGAGTTTAAGATATAGAAAAAATGGAAGTAGTTATAAAGGTAATAGGAAGTTTCAGAGTGTAGCACAGTAGACCAGCGTGTCATAATATGATAGGCTGTTGAAGACCACATTATGGCGAAACATCTATGATTACTTAATTAGTGATTGAGTTAAGAATGTAAATATCCTAGTTGGCAGTTTTTTATTGGNTCTGTAATCTAGTTTATAGGTATTTTACAGTATAGTGTGACTACATTTATTAAAGAACTCTCTGTAATGTTTTTACATAATCTAATGCACAAAAATTTTTTATGTATGTATGAGTGTCTACATCCCATACTCATATGCTATAACAAATTGAAATTGTGGACAGTGATACAACTATTGCATCTAACTGTGGTACCTCTGACTCCATATCTGATGAATGACTGCAGCTGCCACTCAAAGAGAAGCCCTTGACTCCTGCACTATTGAAACCCATGACCATAAGATCTGAGGCTATCAAAAACTAGTGATTTAAAGAAAGTTCAGGATGTTCCAATAAGCATCAGATCTGTTTCAGCAACTGTTCTACTTTACATTCTACCCACAGAAAATGTGTATTTATAAAGAAGGAGTGAGAAAGATTGGTATAAACAAATATGCCTAATCTCTAATAATAGTACTGTCAAAAATAAAAATCTACCAACTGAAGTAAAGTATAAAAAAAAAGTTGCAGGTTTGATGCATCATTCATTTGCATAACACCACCACTACAATCTACATATACAGTCTGCTTCTTCAATGGAAACGCTTCAGCCCTCAGAAATCTAGCCTCCATGAACTAGGAAGTAAGACAGCCCACCGAGCTGGCAAACGGGAGCTCATGGCTTTGGCTCCTGGCTGTATTTCTGTTTTGTTGCCTGACCCTGGCTGCACTTGCTGAGGTGAGAAGTGGTGGGTTTGACTGCACTAGCTCTTCCTCATTTGTTAGGATATAGCAGAACTCAGAGGGACCCAAGGGAATTCCCATGGAAGCTGTGCTCTTAAAGGCAAAGAGAGCCCCACACATACATTATGTGTACTAATGCACTGTTCATCCCACACTCCCCATGATGTCCATAATCACCCAGCAGGGCTCACTGTGTGTTTCAAATGAACCTGAGGCACCCTAGTTTAAACCAACCTGCCCAGTCACTTTGCACTATCTCAGTATTGACACTCAACCCACCGTGCTACACGACAGTGAACAGCTGACAGAATAAATCAGGGATCTTGGATATGACAAGAACTCACTTGACCTTACTTGACTTGACCTATAATATCTTGTTGGTGCAGGAGGAGAGTAGGCTTTCTCTAGTAAAGTAATCATATCCTCTCTAATTTTCCTTCATCCTATCCAGTGCACACTGTTGTCTGTGCAAGGAGTGAAGGGATTTGTGAGGGAGTAAATGCCTTTTCCTTTTTGAAGATTGTTCTAGGAAACTGCACTATAAATCTTTATTGAGTAGAAAGATTTTTGTGTGTGTGTGTGTGAAAAATGTTAATAGACAAAAGAACTTGTATAAACTGACTTGGAGGGAATCAGAAAAGTCCTGTGCTTTATGGCTGAATGTGATCATTATTTTGTACTTAGGAGATTGGAGAGGTGTAAATTAAACTGTCATTAATTACACAAATTATCACAAAGGGTTGAATTTGCTATGATGAAAATAATAAAAATAATGTACTGTAAGAGGACTAAAAAACATGACAAATTTCTCAAAATTGTTCAGTCCACTCTGTTCTGTGTTGGAAATCTGACTCAAAACCTAAAAGATGCATGAGACCTTTGCTCGTATAAACTTTCCTGTGCCAGAGTGGAAGTTGTTGGGAGCCTTGGTGAGCTAAACCATCAGGCATCTATTTCTGCACCTTCAACAGGCAGATATCAGATAGATGAAAGGGATGCTAATGAATGTTGCTCAGATAGTGTTCTTGTAGATGAAAAAAAAACAAGTTTAAATTCATTACAAGTTGCTTTGTGTTTTCCCTGCTTTGCTCTGTTTTAAATAAATTCATTACATTTGCAATAGGGCAAAAATATATAGTAAGTATGGATGAGGTCATGAGGTATGTTCAGCATTCTAGGCCCTGGACAACCTAAAATCTTACCTAACGTAAAATATATTCTAGTTTAGCCACTGCAATTCTCCAAAGTCTATTCAGACTGAGACACTAAATATTTAATTTCTTTCAATGGAAAAACTTTCATGAATGCTGGAAGAATTTAGTAATTATATGGCCAGAAATATAATTTTCCCACCCTGATTCATAGTGAATTATTAGATAATATATACCATTAATAATACCATTGAAATTTCTTACTGGGATTCATGACCTGTTGGACTTGAATTCCAAATATTTGAAATTATGGTGGTTACATATTTTATATATTAAACTTAGTGTATATATAAAGTTTTGTATTCTTCCTTTGTTTATAAGCTTTGTATGCTCGCAGTCATGCAACAGGTTTTCCTTTGTATTATGAATATATTTATCTATTTACTATTTAGTAATCTTGTCAGCGTATGTGATGATTTGACATACAATATTTAAGACTGAGTTGCACAAGTGCCTACATTTTCTGGAAATAAGATGCAGGGTCAATATGCTTCAACACAAGATCTGTCCTCATTTATCTGAAGTGAGTCTTTAAGCGCGCAAGAGTGATTTCAACAAATTAGCCGTACTGTCCTGAAAAATTCAACCCTGCTTTTAAGGAATCAATCATTTAGCTTCATCCGGAGTGAAAGAAGTATTGCAACATTGGCAACAGTAATGTGCACAGAAACATAGCCTGTTACCTTGTCTAAAACTTCTGGAGGTAAGTGCAGCATTTGTTAAATAGATTACATCACAGTTACAATGAGAGCTTACAGTTTCAAGTATCTGATTTTCTTTCAGACACTTATTAATTCCACAGCTTTGCTTTCTGTGATTTTTTTTTTAATTTTTTTTCTTTTTGGCTTAAGGAATTCAGGTTTCATCCTAGGATATCAGTTTGGTGCAGTGGTAAAGAGAATGATAGACTCAAGTGACTTTTCTGCTGGCGAGATTCCACAAACTTCAGTGAAGCTATGCTTGCTTACATGCATTGAAAATGTGGCTCAGTGCCTGAATATGTGATAGAAGTTATCTACCTGCTCCTTTTTCAGATAGAGACATCCTGTATGTATCTTGGCTTTCTGCTTTTATTCCATTTCAGTCAAGGGGGCCTTCAGATAAGGAAAGTCTAGCAGACATGAGTAGTGGAAGGCATTAAACTGATAGGACTTTAGCAGGAAGCTGCCTAGCAAAGAGGACTTGGATATTTTTCATAGTGGTGTAAGGATTGAACAATGGCAAAAATGGCTCTTCTATTCTGGAAGAAGTGTTGAAGTATCTGGTTGTAATTGTTTCATTTCGTCCATTGTTGTAAGTTTGTTTTGGAAAGACGTATTTTCACTTTTATGCCATTTCCTGGAAAAAAACAAAACCTTTGTCTCCTGGAAACATCATCTCTTTCCCCAGCCATAGTGCCACATGTTGATGACAGAGAGCATTCTCTAGATGGTTGCTCTGCCTAAAAGGTTATTGTGTCTATGCCCCAGCGTTGTCTTTTCATTGTGCTCCCAAGTTTTCAGGATTTTGCCAGCATTTTCCTTTTGGGTTTGCCATTGCAAATTGAACAATCTTCCTTCACATTCTGTCCTGGTTTTAATTTCACTTTTTTTTCCTCTTTTTAATAGCAAGGGATTGCACTACCTCTCTCTGAGAAGTAAGACTCTTGACTTGCAAGTAGCATGTAGTTAAGAGGTGTGTGCTCTCTCCTTCCATGTGTCAAGGAACATATTTTGCTGAATTCCATTTCTATGCAACTTAGTTTGGAATTATGCATTTGAGATTCTGTAGAACTTATTGAACTACTTGTTTATAGCAATGCTGCAGAGTGTAAATCGTCACTAACTTTTCAGGGTTTCTTTCCAGTGAAGCAACACTTCACACATTTTAAGTAATATTTTCAGATTCAAAATACTGTGCAAAAAAGGTCTCTCAATAATCAATAAACTTTAAAATTCAAATCTATTTTGGGTTATTCAGGTCTAATGGGAGTTCTTATTTTCTTATTCTGTAATCTAAATCTCAGTATATTCCTTCTGAGCCTAAATATAATTATCTGTTATGTTATATGAACTTTAGCTGATTTCACAATAGGGAATTTGGGTGCAGGTACTCAAAGCAAACCAGAGATATGATGTCACCATACATACATGTTAGAGTTACAATTCTGGGCAGTGTTTTACCACTAATGTCTGTGGACATCAATTCTGATAGACATGTACTTCACATTTTGCAAAAAGATTAACATGTCCTTCTATTATTTATTCCAGATTCAGATATAATATTGGTGAAAATTAGCTTAACTGCTAAAAGAAACATTTCTTCATGGGAAGTGATATGGACTTAAGTTTAATATCAAATATCTCTACAAAATATGTCTTTCTTTTTAACTCAGATCTTATGACAGGTCAGCTGTAACTCAACTTTGCTACATGTCATAAAATATATTCCTGTTTAAAAACAGTGACAGTTATTGCACAGGTGTCTCTGTGTGTGTGTTGTGATAAAAAGAAAAAAATTTACAACTGGCAAGAGAGAATTGAAAAGGGTAACAATATATTTGAATGAATTGTCCCAAACCATCAGTAAATGCTATTCTTTTAAGCAACAAAATTCAGAGAGCGCACTTGATTTCAAGCAGGTGAAACCTGGGTTACAGGTAGAAAGCTCTTTGCAAGGATGGTATATCTGATATCCACAAGAATAAGTGAAAGCTTGCAGTAGTCTTGGATAATATCAGGGGATATGCGACCTCAGGATGTCAGTCCTTTTGACGTTCTAAAACTCCATCCCTATTGTACACACCCAAAGCAGTAGTGACCTGCTTAACCATGACAAAGGTTGGGATTTCCAGGGAAAGCTATGGAAGTCCAGCTCACATCATCCAAGACACCTGCAGCAGAGCAGCTTTTCTAGGAGGCAGAAGATGGTCCCCCAGCTGATGGAGGAGCCCATGAACCCATGTGCCTCCCTCTGGTACCCTGCTTCAGGGCATGACACGTGCATGAGTGCCAGCACTGCTTGAGCATCCTGCCTGGGTTTTAGAAAGAAAACAGAAGCCTGATGGGAGCTGCCTGCTGGTGGGAGGGAGCAGGGTCAGGCTCTATTTGGAGCTCTGACATGGGCGGATGCCACAGCCCTGGAGAGGGTACAAGAATTTGGGCCACGCTCCTGCAATTAACATTTCCAGCTCCAAGTGGCTCCTGCCCTACATGTGCTTTCTTGGATGGCCCTTCTGAGAGGTCTAACTCT
>VXBQ01008298.1:43061-112654 GCA_013400175.1 Phainopepla nitens
CAAAGGGCTAAAAAATGAGACATAGCAAAGGGAAATAAGGTGTGAAGGAGGTGATAGCCAAGAGAGGGGTAGGCAGGAGAAATGTAGCAACAGGAAAGAAAAAGTCATGTGTAAGTTGAGGTCTAGGGTTTTTCTGTCACTGATGGAAGCTGTAATGCCCAGAGGTCCCTCTTCCTGCTGTTTGAAGATTGTTTAAGGAAGTTATGTGTTCCAGCAGTAGTAGTTATTCTTTGATCCCAAAGACTTTTCCTTTGGAAGGTTTCTAAAGAGATAAATAGTCTGTAATTTCATTCATTGTTAATTACTTCCAGTGCTTCATTTTGGGCTTCTAGTCCAATTCTCACAAATTTTTTTCCCAGCACATTTCTGATGCAGCTCTTCGGTAGAATTGTCAGACCAGTATACTAGATTAATTCAGTCTTTCTCACTCTTACTGGACTTCGTAAACAGTGTCCTGTAGTTTAGTTAGGTTCTTACAGGATCTGACTGAAATTCACATGTAATCAACCTGCACTGCTGCTTTTCAAAAACAAGGAGTTTATTTGTGAGGATTATTTTGTGTCCTGGGACTCTCTTGTCTCTAATGACCAATGCTATGCCTGCCTGACATCTTCTCAGACAAAACAAGATTCTTGGTGCTTTCTTTCTTTGAAGATGTGAGCAGCATATTATCTAAACTCTGGTAGCATATGTGTGTCTGGCTAAAAACCCAAAACCTTGATGAGGATATGTTGCTTTTTAGTGACCTTGTTTTCTACCATGGTGAACCTCAAGAACATCCATCTAATTTGATGCGCAGACTCTGTTCAGCTGTAGTGCCTTTGTTCATCATGTCTCTTGTTCAATAGCCATATCCACGTCATTCCAGAATGAGCAGTTTCATTCACATTGCAGGTCATACCAACATTGTTGAGGGTTATTTGTCAAAGGTTTTAATGTTTCCTAGAGCTTTGGACTTTGATCCTAGAGACAGTCTGGTTTGTGTTACTGGCCCAACTTGTTTTCTTTTCTCCTTTTGATTTGTCTATATATATGACTATTTTGTCCTTCAGTTTTACATCATCCTCAAACTCTTCAATCAGTTGGCCTTCTCTCCGCACTCTGTTTCAGTAGACATCTTTCATGTTTTGTTGTTATCTGGTATTGCTCTTTCCACTTTTTAACCTTTGTTTCATAGTTAGCTTTCTCTGCCAGAAATAAATGAAAACAAATGCTTTAGAAGAGTCTGGACTCTGAAGCCTTTCTTTTGCTGGACCTCTCTGCTGGCAGATACAGAATGAAACATTATAAATGCTTTATAAAATTTCTCATTTTGAGGAGGATTTAAAGGTGTGGTGCTCATAATGAGAGGAGAGAGAAGCAGGAGGTGTGTTTACTTTAGGAAAGCTCAGTTATATATCAGTGATTGCCAGAAATCTGTGTCTGTACTTAAGGATAACAGGAGCTCGCTCTTCTGTGCGTGTTCCAGGCTGGACTGTAATGTGGAGATATGGAGGTAGCTTTGCATGTGTTAGCTCAAGTACTAAAAAACATCAAGTTTTGGGTTAATTAACCCACTTCTTGTTGATTTGTACAGAATAAAAAAAACTCTTTTTTTTTTTCTTACTCACTGGTGTTCTTAAATACTACAGTTACAGAGAACACAGGGTAACCTTAACAGAGGAAAATAATACAAGAAAGAGAAGATAATGTGGGTTTGTTACAAATGACTCATGACATGCTAAATTATGTGTTAATTGGTGGTTATCTTAATGAAGGAAAGAAATGCAGTGCCCATACTGTTTTGTTTTTCTTGTGTGAAGTTTTCCTCTGAAAAACTCAGGTTATGTGGTGGAGCTATAGCCGCCATAGTGAGACTATAGTCTATTCTGACTAAAAGAAGTTTAAACAAATATAACCACTAATTGCTATTTGTTCTTTGCCAAGATATCCTGATGTATGAGGACTCTGTACTCATGGGGGTTTAAATGTTTCTCAGAATCTTCATTATTACCTTTTCATAAAAACAGTCTGAAGAGAGTCATGAATGCTTTGTAGGGCAAAGCTAAAAATACTGTATCAAAGATAACAGTAGAAGTAAACTGAAGTCAATCAAGTGAAATTTTAAATGCAAACAGTAGCATGTTTCACATAAGAAAAAGTAAATATAGAATGAGGGAAATCATTTGGGACATGTATCTAACAGATAGAGAAGTATCTGGGGATTGTAGTGGATGGTGATCTGAATTGGTAAATAGTGCAGTACTAATGAGAAAAATAGCTACTCATGTACTTCATTGAACTACCAAGAGTATTACATGTGAGGCAAGTGTTCCTAGCTTGCTGTAGTCAACACATGATTTATAATCCCGTGTTCAATTCTGGGCAACATGTTTTAAAAGAGCCCCAGACAAGCTGGAGAGAGATCAAAGGAGAACAGCTAATGTGATAGATGTTTTGGAAATGAAGACCTATGTGGAAAAGAAGTGAGAATATGTAATGCAGAGATGACTGATGGGAACATGGACCTGACTATCTCTCATCAAAACAGTCTTACAAGGAGAAGCAGCATAATTGCTCATGTTAATCCACAACGATGGTAGAAATAATTACGGATGGAGCAGGAAGGAAAATATAAATTGACAGGGAGGGTTTATTAGAGGAATGGAACAAAAAAGACAGCTGCCAAGGGAGGGTATGAAACTGCTGTTGTGGGATGCATTTCCCACTAGAGTAAATGTCCATCCATCAGGGACAGCTTCTGGGTTTAAAACTATTGCTCCAAAGATGCAGGTGGCTGAGTTATACAGTTCCCAATTCCTTCCAGATCCTAAAACTGACTTGGCTTTCCCTTTTTTGCCTGTCATCTTCCATCCTTACCTCTCCTTTCAGCCTCAATCATGGCTCCAGCTGTTTTGTATCAGTTAAACACTTGATTTTTTGTGACTTAAGTTCAAGGAGCGGCGTTAGTAGAGGTCCTGAACCTATCCCTGACTTAAAAGCTGGATACATGGATCTGCTTAGACATGTTGAGAGGCACTTGTAGAATCTTTTAAGTGCCTCAGGCAGTGAACTATGAAACTTTGCAGTCAGAAGCAATATGGCTGGCATGATGCAGCGTCGTTTGGCTATGAGCCTCGCAGCCAGTCTAATTGGTATCAGGCCCATGATACGCTGAGGAGATGTCTGGTTTGAGGGTCCAAATATGGTTTCTGCACAGCTTTGCTCCATTCTGTGAGTACGTGCTAGCACGTTTGGCTCTAACTTTGAGCTCTCTGCCTCACTCTCTGTTGTACCATGTGAACATAGTCCCCATTTTCCTGAACCAACTGAAAATTGAGAGTCCAACTGTGTGCAGAATCTCTATGTGCTGAAGCTCTTCTTCCATCTGTTACAGCCTGGTCTTGAAGGAACAGGGGTCCCACTGGTTCATAACAAGTGGGAAGTTGCCACCACAACAAGTTATTGCCACTGCACTATAGGGCTTGCTGACATGTAGTTATCTAAGTCTGCTGAGCAGCTCTGTTATACTATTTACAAAATATAACACAAAAAGTAAAAGCTGCAGGCTCAGGAATTGAATTTCTGCAGGACTGTAATTTGTATGGAACTTGTCCTTTTGAAAATACCTAAAATACTGATAGATTAATCCTTGCATCAGCTCAGTCAACCACGGAAGAATTTTATCCCAAGTCTCCCAGGTGGAGACAGTGTGATGAAATGTTTAAGGAATTGCCAGCTCTCCAGACAGTATTTTGGCTCCTGCACCTTGCATGTTTCCGGCAAACATTCTGAACACTAAGATAAAAGGAAAATATGTAATAGGAAAAAAACCTGGGGGACAAATGATCATCTGATGCAAATCAGAGCTGTGAAGGAACAATACTGGTGTTCCCTGTTCAGTATCTTGCTCTTTCTTGGCAGTATCCTACAGAAACATGTTGTTTTTCCCTTTTATGAGACTTAAAACTTTTCTGTATCAGCATAACCTAGCCCTATGTTTCTGACTTTTATCTAATTTTAATGGAACTGTAAAAGTGGGTTTTTTTCAGATAAAACTTGACCATCAGGAGCAGAGTGCAGGAAACACAAGGAAATCTCAAGGTATCTGAAGAAGTCAATTTGATAATTTTTGAGATAAAAGAGGACAAACAATAATAAAAGTTGAAGATATTTTATGAGCACTTTTCAATGGCATTACTACTTCAAAGCATTTGATGGTATTTTATTATTTAAATTTCCAGGTCAGCGGTCAGGCAGGGTGAATTATATTATGTATGAATTATCAAAAAAGGAAAGGAAGGAATTATAATAAAACATTCAAAGTCGTTCATGTGCATGTGCAGACATACTTAAATTTACCCAAGTTTTGAGTGTTTTTTTGGCCTACTCAGACAATTTGTCAATGCCAGTACTGGTGTAGTCTAAACATCATAAATTGTCTTCTCTTCTGCTGCAATAAAGTCACTTGACTACAGCTTTAACCTGTTTTTTTTTTTTTTGCTGCCAGTAATACTTCAGTTTCCTTTTCTGAGTTTTACATATGCATTCAGAGATATATTCTTTTGTCAGACAATTATTCTAAGTGTGTAGATTTCCTAAGGGTTACGCACACTTTACATTTGACTCCCTTTTCCCACTGACAGTATGGCAAAGGCAAATAATTCTGGGTGTTACTGCTATCTTTTATTTTTCTTGATTGCTAGGCTATCATCAGAGACAAGCTACAGAGCAGGAGGAACTTTTGGCTAAAGTCATGGCTGTTCCTTTGTTCAGAGAATAATTAAAGGAGGGTAAGGTGCCCAGGAGAAATGGTCATCCTGCACTAGGCTGTAAATTTATACTTGCCTGTGTAAATTGAGGCTCTCCTTACCATTCTCAAAGTTTGGCACGTGTGGACTGCTGTGAGTCTTTGCAGATGGCTTTTGTCACTGGGTGTGCTCCACACATCTAGCAGCTCTGTTTGCCCTGGGAAGAAGTGTGTTGTTGGGCACGTTTTTTTTATTTCAACACAGTGTCAGCTTCTGTGGGAGCAGTAACAACATGGGATCTGCTCTCATCACGTCCCTTTTGCTCTATGACGTGCTGACTTGTGCTGTAACCAGGCTAATCGTGAGGTGGAGTGCCAGATATTTGTCTTCCCCTACTGCCGTGGAAATGCTGCTCAGCCCAGTTGTGCAATATGAGGCATGATCTGCTCATAAGTTTGATTTTTGGTTTAATCCTGTGTTGCTCCTGTTTCTTGATGTCCCTTGTCAGCTTGATATTTCCTAGTAAAGCTTTTGAACCAGCATTTAATCTGAACACTCATATTGGTAGGTTCCTGTGTGAAGCCTAAAGCAGCAGGTTGTTGTAGCTGAAAGCTAGAAAAGTAGTGTTCAAGAAGCGAAAAGTAGAGTTCAATATCTATAGCTGCTAGAATGGCTTTATTGTGGCCGTCAGAACGTAAGTGATAATTCCGACCGTTTCACACCTTCAAAGATGATCTGTTCACAAAGCCTGAGTTTGTGGTAGGCTGCAAGAGTTTTTACCTCTTCCATGCCCTAAATCCTGAGCTTTGTTGATTTGTACTTCAGCCCTAGGAAGCTTGGGGTGGCTTTGTGGTTACCTGTTTGGGAGATCTACTGCTGTATTCTCATACATGAAGCTGAGACAGATGCCTGAAACTTTAGATTTTAAGGATCTTTCTTAGAACAGACTTATTTGTTCCAAGCCATTGTATTAGATTCAGTTGGAAAAATCCTATTGCACACACTGACACAGGCATCAGAAAATCTTTTGTAGCTGGCTTAAACCAAGCAGTTTTAGCTGCAACCTTTACTGTATGAAGAAAATTATCCATACAGAAATGAAATGCTAAGAATAACTGTATGCGGGGCTTTATTTTTCATTGTAGTCACTGGCTGGTGAAAATGATCTGTGCTTCCCAAGAAACATTTTATTCATTTTCTGGTTGCATTTTTGACAGCATCCCAGTTCAGCTCAGAGATTTTGTGCTGATGGTAATTAGTTTCAGCTCATACTTACTGGCAGGCATTACTCCAAATCAGTGAAAGTAAACAGAAGTGTAACAGCATTTTTAAAAGGAGGCAGTATTTTTACCTTTTCAAGGCCATAAACCAAAACACAAACACAAAAATATGTCAAGGCATCAAATGAGTAAATTAAATGTGGTAAAGACAACAGGAATGATATTGCAGTTTTCAATCTCAGCTAGCTCTCTGCTAAGGATTATCTCTTTTCAGGGTAAAAAATCCTGCCATAATAGGGATGGCAGCTGACAGCTTAAAGCATTTGCAGTGAAAACTGAGAGAAGTTCTGGATGTTAATAGAAGCTTTTACTGATAATGGTTTGAAGTTCATGAGTGCTCGAAGTATGTTATTTCTGGTGTAAGGTTATAAAGAATATAATATGGTATTCATTAAACTATGAAGCCAAAAATAACATCTGTCTCTCATGAATAAGGGATAAGGTCTCATTTTGGAGCTCTTCATATTTGAAAATAGTATTTTTGCTACAAAATTGGTTTTTGTGCCCTTCTAAATAAGCAACAACATTGAATATTATGGCAATATGACCACACTATTTTAGTACAGTATGGAAAAAAACTACAAAAGTTGCTTGAATTTGGTTATAAATTTTCACACCTGAGGCATGATTCTCACTGCCCAAGCAAGCCTTTATTGTTTTTTTTTCTGTGGGTCACATGGGTATTTGTCATGTTACCTGAGAGGGAACTGGATGTTTTAGTCACTGATCTCTTTCTGTGCTGCAGAACAGGGTTCATCCATGAGGACATCAGGTTCAGGCTGCCACTCTAACAGCCTGATTCTGTACAGAATTGAATGCCTCTTGGGAGGTTCTCAACAGCTTTAGGATCCTATGCTGTGGTGCCTGGTAGCTTTTCACCATCACTCATAATTGTTTATCAAATTAATGAATTTCAGTTTTCTGGAAATTATTTAGGAATTTGTTTAGAATTCAACATTTTTTTTTAAATATAGAAAAAAAAGTATTTTAGAAAAAAAAATTGAAATGCTGCAGTCTGGTATATTTGAGGGAAAAAAATTCAGCAGTCAGGTATATTTCTCTCGGTAATGCGCATGGATTTACTGCTACTGAAACCCCCTCTAAGGTAGCTTTCCCTGCACTTGGAAATAGAATGCATCACATGAAAGACTTTTTGCTTGTTTTGCTGGATAAAAGTAGAAGGTTTTTTCTCAGAGTGCTGGGGGTTTTGGTTTACTCATCTCTCCTGAGTGAGTTATTCAGTCTGATGTATTCACTGTCACAATTGTCATAGGCTCTGCTGCTGCACTCTGGAAAAGGCAGATGCATACATCTGCACTGAGACCCTACTGCAGTAACGTGCCAAAGGGATGTGTGCCTGCCGTCCTTGCAGAAGCAAGCATCATGTGATTGTGTTTTCATAGCCAAGGTTATCTTTCTCTAAGGTATTCTAGGTTGGTTTTTATGCAGTATCTGCACCCATTTCCAAGACCAGACTGAAAGCAAGTGAAAGTAAACCGAAGCAAGCCCTGTAAAGTGAATGTGTAAATGGAAATGCCCTCTGGAAAATGAAAGATGGGTACCCTCAGATGGGCAGTTTGCAGGCAGTCTAGAGGCTGACTATGGGTCTGTGTTTGGATACAATTTAGAGACCCTGCAGTATCCTCCTGTTCCCCAAATGATCTTTAAAAGAGAATGTAGAGGCACACTGACTGTGACTTTTGCAGTGCCTGGTCTGTTGAGTGCGTGTGAAACAATGTGCAATAAAATTGATGGATAGCAAATGTCATATTGCATTATAAATATGAATTTTTCATGGTTCAGGACAAAAATGCATAAATCAATAGTAAACACATTTTCTGTTTGGAACACCTGTTACAATTAATTCTGGATAATCAGTTAGATTTTTTTAATGAAAAACAACATCAACATGGACATTACTTATCTTCAGCCTGATTTTAATTTTGATATCATACAAATCCTTTTGGTTTTGATTAAGGGCTTGCAAGATCTATAACAGGTCCATAACTTAGATCAGAGATTTTGGCTGACAGAAGAAAAAGACAGCTGTTAAAGAACACGTTATCTTGATTTGTTAGTTTGTTTTTTATTTCCTATTATTTTTCCCCAATAGGAGTTTAATTAGTGAAGGGTGGCTTGAATAAAAGGGTTGCAAGATAATAGTAAGAATGGATAGTAATTCTGTAATCTCAGTGTCCATTTAGTAATAAAATATTCTAATTTAACAGTGCCTAGCCAAAATGGAGCCACATGTTAGGATTATTTAACCTTACATGCTTAGCTTTGTTCAGCACAAGTCTCAAATATGTCTGGAAGTCATCAAAATTTTCTCATTTATATGCATCACTCAAATAAAATAAGTTCAGAAAGTCGCACTGGAAGGAAGGCTCTCAGGGCAATGCCAACCTGTTTGGGTTTGGGTTCACACTTCCAGCTTTTAGTCATTGTCCTGAATGGCAAAATTTGCAGTCCTGATGCAGGCAGCTAGGGATGTCTGCCTAGCACAACGAAAGGACAGGAATCCTTTCTTGGGACACCAAGCAAGGGATTGACCAGAGAACCTGAGGATGTGGTAAATCTTTCATCCTACTCTGTCTCTCAAAGAGGCTTAGGCAGCTAATTCTGAAGGAAGGTGCCCCTGTTTCTCCTTAGCATTGACAGCCATGAATCCTTGTCTGCAAGTAGGTGGGAGGCCAGGACTTTCTCACATAAAGTGCAGCTGGAATAGGAGGAGAGGAAGGAATGTGTGGTGCAGTTTCACTTCTGGCCAACAGCTCAGTCAGCAGAGATGTGTCTGGAATAAAGAAGTGTTACGCTCAAGCTCTTGCTCCAGCGATCGTTTAATTATCTATGCAAAAATAGGTAATTAAATAGCTTTAGTCTGCTGTTTTTTCAGTTCAGCAAACCATTCCAAATCCGGCATTTACACAGTTCTCACTTGTTTTGTATTATAACCACTTCAACAGGAGAGATGGCATTCCTTGAAATGCTCAATAGCCTGGTAGTTAAAGCATTTTCTTGGAAGTCACCTTCAGATCTCTGTTCCAGTTAGTACCTTTCATGGCCTTGAATTTGGCTCATTAACATCCTGGTATTTCAGTTATAGAGCACTTTGGTCTACTGTAAATCTTAAGACTTCTAAGAAAGAATAAGAAGGTTGTTCTGGCATGAAGTCTGCCATTTTGGGAATGGTGAACTGTGCTTACAGAAATCTTTCTTCCTTAAAATGCAGAGAGCACTCTATGAAAAATTAAGGTTAAGCATACATAGGCCAGTACCAACATGCATCTCCCGTGCTCAGGCATGGTAGTTGATGTAGCTAGTTCCCTGGAACAGCATTAGTTGTAGCAACATGCTCTTTTTTGAGCCAAAAGGAGAAACTTTCAGAGGGTAAACAGAGAACTGAAGGCCTAAATTTTGCATGTAGAGATCCATCTCTAAGTTCACCTGAGTGTGAATGTGAATGAGTTGTACTGTTGTGTGTTCTGTGGTTCTGACACACTCAGATGACCTCAGAGTAGGGTTTGGTGTTATTAAGCTTTGAAATCTAAAATCCCTAGTCAGTCAGTAGGATTTTATTTTGTTACATGCTGCAGAAGCAGAAAATAACCTCTCTGTACCAAAGAAACCTGAAATTTAAATATAGAATGAGAACAAAGAACAAGCTGGTAATTATGGTCTTAGAATACCAGTTACCCTAAGTCCTGTTATTATCAAACTTTTGGCAGAATATATAAAATATACAGTGAATTGAGGTAGGAAAAACCCTAAACCCTGTTATTATCAAACTTTTGGCAGAATATATAAAATATACAGTGAACGGAGGTAGGAAAACTGGGTTATTTGGCTGGTGGTTACAGTCTGTGTGAGAAGTACTACTGGGCAAAACCCAAAGACATTAGAAATGTTAACAAACCATGCTGGCTGACAATATGGGCAATTTGGAGATAGACACTGATGCCTTGATAATGAAGGTGGTGGTACTTCAAGGATACTAAGCAACATTTTCAGTATTGATCTCTCATGTTCTTGTTCCACTTGCCTCAATACTAAACCATTAAAAACAAATAAAATCAGAAGTAGTTGTATAATATCTAAAGTGACTGTACAATAGATATTAAGTTACTACATTAGTACATAACTTTAGAGACTTAAGATAGGATGCTTTAAAGTCAGTATATGGTTCAAGGAGTAAATAATGTAAAGTATATTACTTGCTTTGCTCCCAAAGGGAGTAGAAATTCCAGATCTGGAGGAAAGGGCCAATGCTTCCCACCACTTTATTAATACTTTAAATCACAGTCCTCTGTTCTAATCTATATCAGCTGTGCTCTGAACAGGCAAAGATTCTGTCCTTCTGATAAGCTTGTGGCTGTAACCTGTAGTCTGACTTGCATGGAAAGAAGCAAGAAGCTGGTCTCACTGCACGTTTAAGTTTCATTTCACCCTGACACCTGGAAATCTTTCCATGGAGATCAAAGAATAATTTCCTAGGAGAATGATGCGTTGAAAAGCACCGAGAAGAAAATGTCAGCATTACCTTCATATTTTCTTGGGTTTCTCTGCATGTCACAGATTTAGCATTAGCCAGGATAGCTTTTGTGCTGAATATGACAGGAAAATTACTTTTATTCTTGGTATCAAAATGTGGAATTACACTATGTTCACCTACAATTATACTGTATGGTTTGGTTTTTATTTAAAATTCGATATAATAAAGATAGGTCAATTGCAGTAGCTAATACAGAGTTGAAATTGCACAGAAAAATGTTCCTGAAATACAGGATCCTGCTTTCCATCTGCCTCAAGACTGGTTTTTTCATGTTGTTTTCAAAACTTGGACTAACAACATTTTTTAAGAGAAAAATAGCCAATACAGTGTAATTTCCATTTAATTCAATGAAAATTGTGTACATGTACCATGTGGATTACAGATTCTTTGAATTTTATAGTATTAAAATCTGGTAAGATGTCAGATAAAGTTAACCGTGGAAGAGATACATTCCTAGAAAACACACAGTACTCTATCTGTGCTATAAAAGACAAACCCATTTGTTGTCCTTATCTAGCACAAATTAAATAGATTCCACAGGATGAAAACGGAGTATTTTGTGACAAGGCTGCAGCAAAAAGACACATAATCAAGAAAAGGAAATAGGAATTATAAAGCACTTACAATTACCATACTATGCTTATACAAGCAACTGTGGGGTAACATCAAAATGTTTGTCAGGCATTAAAGAGGCTTCCCAACAACTTCATGAAGTTGCCTATTACATTCATTTTACAGATGGATTAGAGTGAAAAAGCATGAAATTTAAATGTCATGGTCCCATGAGGGATCACTGGCAGAGCTGAGAACAGAATCTCTCCCCAGCAACTGCTTCTAAGTATTGACAAGAGCAACCATTTTAAAATAAAACCTTTGACCTAGGTTTACAAAATCATAACTTTTCAAATAAGCGCCCCCCCAAAACTCGAGATTAAATCCTCAATGTTTCTATAATTTAAAAAAGAATTTGTTTACGTATCCAGCAAAATGAAGAGAAGGTAGTATTAGTTGTAAAAAGGCAGGATTTCTAAGAAAGTATAAGAAACTGTTTCTTTTGAAGCCATTTCTAACCTCTAGACTAGAATCTCTGGTTTCACTGAAACAACCAACTTTTTCCTGTAAACTTGGTTGTTGGTACATCTGAATTTGGAAAAAGGAAAACATGGGACATAGAAGGTCAGCCTACCCTTGGATTCAGAGAATACCAAAAAACCCACAGACTTGGTATGGTGCCAGTGTAAACAGACTTACACCAAATAACCTATCAGGCGTGATCATAACAAGTTGTTCCCTGAACAGAGAAATTGAGGATACCAGTGGATTCCTGATCTGTCATCTGTACAATGCAGGCTCTCCTACAGGACCCCTGGTTTCCTCTCCCTGCCACACCTATCTCTCTCCCCGTGTGCTTTGTACATTACTGTCATGCCCCCAGTTTTCCCCAGTTCCCCACCCTCTCTTCCTTTAACACCCACAGCTCTGGCCCTTTACTTCTTTGAGCCCCACAACCCCTCAGATCCTCATCACCAAATGTCCTCAGGACCCTCTCCCGTCTCCATCTTTATGGCCTGAGAGCCAGTCACTGATGGGTCAGGGACCTTGTGTACTGCTTGAGGGGCTCGTGCCTGGTTAGTGGCCCAGCCCACCCTGCTCAGTAGGACTGAGTGGATAAGGAATGAGAGCACCTTGTCTTTCCATCAGCAGAGGCAGTAGTAGCAAATCTGTCTTTATTTCTCTCTCTGAAGGACAGGTGCTGAACTTTCTGTTAAATCCTACTGAAATTGGTAAAGGGATTTGAGTCCTGTTAGGGAGGATGTAGGAAATGCATAGGATCATGTCCATACAGATATAATGACAACATAAACATAATTTCCCTATGGAAAAAATGAAGCATTATATAATGAGCTATGTTATTCTGACATGTACTTGATTAGTAGTATAAACTGCTTGAATAAATAATAAAACTAATAACAATCAAAATCTACAGAACTTGTGATAATGGTGGGATGTGAAATGGAAATGGCAGGAGTAAATGCAACCATGCCAAAAAAATTGAATGCCCTTCATACAAAGATAGGAGAGAGGAGCCTATCAGAGAAAATTTGAAGCCCTTTGTGATGCTGTGGACAGAGAAACATAGGTATTCATTTGCTGTCCAATAAATTGATAATTGTGATATAGCAGAAGTATGATGTACTTCTGTAGAAAAGCACACTCTTCTTCGTGGGGTTTCATAGAAGTTTCAGAAATCCAGGAGAAAACTCCCAATCACCTCAGCAGACTTTGAAAAAGTACAGAAAACCTCCTCTTACCTTTCTATGCACTGATGTTAGTATTCCCGGTGATTTTGCTGCAATGACAAACTGGATGGGGAAGGAGCTAATGCTAAAATGAAAACTAAACCCCACTAGTGCTATTTTTAAAGGATGACTCTGCTGCCATGGACTTTTTCCAAGAAATTTTTGCCCATCTGCCCATAAACCCCTTTGCCCTGGCCATATTTCTAAACTCCCCGTAAAAGACTTTTCACATCCAGTTGAGTGTCATTAGCTGCCTTTACTACACCCAAAGTTCTGATATTTTCTCACCTCCCACGCTTGGGACAGAAAAAGATTCCATCAAAAATATTCAGAGACTTTAATGCCTCCCCTGCTTCCTTCCTTTTTATGTTCTACAATTATACAGGCAATGAAGCACAGCTGTAACTAAAGAGTAGAATAATCCTACCACCACTGCATATTGATTTGACTTCAGAGGGAAATACTTATTTCAGGACCGTGAGATTGCAATAGGCTCCAGTGAGTTTTTTTGCCTATTTTTCTTTGGTTTCCCATTGGGAATATTTCAGTGCATGATCCTCATATAGCTCTGGCTTGCAGATTACAACGTCACTGCTGGAAAAAGATTTAAACCAAAAAAACATGTTTAATCTATTGTGCCCATATTATAACAGAGTTTTTTTTTGATCTTGGCGGTTTGAACATCTTCAGGGAACAGTTGAAAACATCTTTCTAAACTCATTATTGTTAGTCTAAAACAGTCCTCAAAAACGAAATTGCTGCTAGCTTCAGTTTAAGGCAGCTGTACATTTATTAGACAGAACATTGGACAGCAGAAGTTCTGTGTCTTAGATTGCCAGATCGATAACATTTTATACTATTCTGATACAAGTGAGATTATCTGATGTCTGCTAATGAGAAAATGAAATGCATTTCTTATAGAGCACCCAGATAAATACTACAGCCTTAGCAAAGCTGAGAAGCGTTCTGAATTTCTGTAAAAGCACTAATGCATGCTGGTGGAAAGGGACAGAGCTATGAGAAATACCAAGTGTAGGCCAAAGGAAGACAGAGAGCCCATTGTGTCAATTTTCTCTCTGTCTAGTAATAGAAAAAAAATTACTGAATGTGAAGGTTATTATTAAAGAAATTAACCATTGAAGTTAAACTTGTTGCACACTAGAAGTAAACAAGATGATGTAGCTGTGGTGATTCCCATGCACCTGTGAGATACAGAGCAGTGAGAGACCAAGTATTCCAATTAACCAAGTGCTCAAACACACTCAAGCTCAGTCTGTGATACCGTTAATATTTCTGGGCTTAATGTATACAGAATTTACACTCCTAAGGATAATTAAAGAAGGTCTGGGCTTTGTAACTTAAATAAACCTCTTTGCTTAAAGAATATGGAGAACTCTAAGCCCAGACATGATACAGCCATGCTACTCAAGGAGGTCTAGAGAAAGCAGGAGGCTGAAGTGTGCTGTGCTCAAACAGACCTCAGAGGTGTTAGTAAAGCATCAGTCTCACCTCACCTGGCACACATGCCACATCCTAGGCGAGTAAGAGTGGTCAGGTTGTACACTCAGGGGCACCTGAGTCCAGGGAATATCTGATTTTGGGGTTACACTGCACTGCTGGCAAGATGATAACCCTGTCCATAATGTTAGCTTCCTCACCTGGCAGGTCTGTCTGTGCTGATCCCTCAGTGTCCTTGGCTTACTGGAAAGCTAGTCCTGAGATGTCAAGGATGCTCATGCATGGTGCAGACAGCTGCATGTCTGCTCACGGTAAGGCAGAATTTATAGACTGGACTCAACTTTACACTCATGCTGTCACATGGCATCTGGACTGCAGCTGGTTATGGAGCAAGCTGAGAATGTGAGGAACTGCTTGTGGGACTGTATATGTATTTCAGCACTGCATGTGAGGATGATTTTAAGGAGTTCCTCCACAGAGAAAATAAGGGCTAGAAATTTTTCCAAAAGAAAACAAGAGTGACAAATATCAGTTATCTCTTTGCTTCGTTGGCTGCACTCCCAGAAGGTGGAGGAGGTTTATGGTCATTATATATTTGTTCCATGTCACCTGAACAAAAATGAAACATTATAAATTAATCACATTGAAAAAATCTCCTTGAGTTTGGGCAAGTTTCTCCATTGTATGGAAACTCCTGGACTCCTGACTATTAGCACTGTCCTCTGACAAATTAAAGAAACTCTTGCTGTACATCACATATGTCTCTGGAGCGGAGGAGAAAAACATTCACACAGTATAAATGTTCCTGGAAAGATTAGCTAACAAAATCATCATGGTAGGATTGACTTATGCACAGTTAATTTTACACCAGGACCTCTAGGTCCTTCTCTGCAAAGCTGCTTTCCAGAAGATCAGCCTCCAGTCTGTATGATGCCTGGAGTTATTCTTCTCCAGCTGCAGACCCTCTGCATTTTCCCTCACTGAATTTCAGCACATTCATTTCTGCCCATCTCTCCAGCCAGCTGAGGTCCCTCTTAACTAGTGCAGAGCCCTCTGGGGTATTGGCCACTCCTCCCAGCTGTGTATCATCAGCAAACACGTCATTGATGAACAAGTTAAACAACACTGGGCCCAGAACTGATCCCTGGGTGACACCAATATTGACACACCTTTAACCAGACCCTGTGCCACTGATCACACCCCTCTAGGGTATGGCACTCAGCCATTTCTCAATCCATGTCACCATCCACTCATCCAAGCCACACTTCCTGAGTTTGCTTACGAGGATGTTGTGAGAGACAGTGCCAAAAGCCTTGCTGAAGTTGAAGCAGACAATATCCACTGCTCTCCCCTCATCTATCCAGGTAGCTGTTTCACTGTAGAAGACAATCAGGCAGGTCAAACATGGCTTACCTTTAGTGAATCCATGCTGACTACTCCTGATTAGCTTCTTGTCTTCCATGTGGATAGAGATGGCATCCAGAATGATGTGCTCCATCCCATTTCCTGGGATTGAAGTGAGGCTGACTCACTGGTAGTTCCCTGTGTCCTTTTTCTTGCCTATTTTGAAGACCAGGTTGGCATTTGCTTTCTTCCCGTCCTCAGGCACCTCTCCCAATCTCCATGACCTTTCAAAGATGATCATGAGCTCCCTGGCTGTGATGTCTCCAATTTTCTCAGCACTTGGGGATGCATCCTGTGGGGGCCCATGGACCCCATGGATGTCAACTTTGTTTAGTTGTTCTCTGACCCAGTCCTTCACCACTGGAAAACCTTCCTTCTAAGATTCCTTTATCTACCTATGTCTCCTGGGTTGGAAATCACTGAGCACTGGTCTTATCAGTGAAGAACAATGCAAAGAAGTCATCCAATAACTCTGCCTTCTCTCTGTCCTGTTACCAGGGTCCCCTCTCCATTTAGCAATGAGCCCATGTCATCCTTGGTTTTCCTTTTGTTGTTAGTGTATTTTGTTGGTGGTATATTTTGCTATCCTTGACATCTTTGGCCAGATTTAATTCCAGGTGTTGTACCTTGGCTTTTCTAGTCTTTCTTCTGCTTACTCTGACAACCTCTCTGAATTAACTAATTCTGTATTGCTTGATTTTGTGTACGTAAAAAATGGGTAAGAATTAATAGAGAAAGTAGTGTTTAATGCAGACATACATGTGAAGCTTCCTTTTTCGTTAAATAAGAGGCTCCAATTTCAAAGGGCAGACTTGTGTCTAGGCTGAAGCTAACTGGGGTTTCTTCTGTATTAACAGTGAGTAGCTTTGAGGGAAAGATGGCTTTTAAACTGGTTTATTCTGCTTGTTAGTTGCCGAAGGGAAAAGTGGCAGAGCATTGGAAGGTGAAAATCCATCCACTGCTCAGAGGCCTTTTCCCGTGTCAGCTACAGTCCTGAGCCTTTTAGGGAAGAGATATGACAATGACAAATGTAGGAAGCTGATTTAAAACATGAGACTGGCAGGAACTTCTAGGAAAACCAAGCTATATAATAACCTAGATATCCTGAACTTGACATGATCCTCTCCCACAGTAGGGTCAGTAGCATCTACAGAGCAGGTCTCAAACATCTACACTGGTTTTCCTGCATCCTTGCTGAGTGTCCTTTAAGTATGGGTCTGAATGCCTCTGGGTCCATGCAATAAAATGGCATTGAGAAAGGGTGCTAAAGGGAAGGGAGAGGTTGTCTCCCATATTACAGCTGTCTTGAAAGTATATTTGCCTTCTGAAACTCTGGAGGTGTTTATTGCTTGAAGAAAAATCATCTTCTTTATTATCAACTATATGGCCATGAGAAATCTTGCACTGTCATTGCAGTTGGTGCAGAAAAGCGTGGTCAGTCAGCTTTGGTTTGGCTGCTGTCACTAGTCCTGGTTTTCCCATTAATTTTAGGGACTGACTTTGCTGGCATTCCACTGACTTTAATATACTATCATGGATATGAATTCCATGTATGCACTGTCTGGGCAGGGTTTGTTTGTTTGTTTCTGTTTTGATGGTTTGTTTGTCTTGGAGATTATTTTTGGGCAGGGTTTTTTTGGGCAGGGCTCACCCTGTCCTTGCCCAGTCCAAAGCAAAGACAAACCATAGCCTCACTGCCACAGTACAAGGACCTCATTTGAAGCTTCCTCCTCTGCCAGAATAGGCAGCCAAATTATACATGAAATCTGACAGCAGAAACTTCTTCAAGTTTCTGGATTTTGTTTAATTTAATTTATTTATTTTTTATTAAGCCAGCTTGAAAATACGAATTTCCTACCATATGCAAACAATGGAAAATTAATTTAAATGCTGCATATTCAGGTCTGTGCACTTGTATACATATCCTAAATCACAATATCAATCATGATGTTCTCTATTCTCTATTGAAAGATCCTTTATAAACATAGCAACCCCAATTACATTGGGTGAACTTTTTTCTATGTATCTAATGCTTCGAACATGTAAAACATTGAATTATTACTGGTGTTCCATTCTTTATGCTATCTTCTTTGAGAGCATAGGTCCTATTTCAAATGCAAGTGTTCACTACACAAGGCTGCTATAACACCCAGCCCTGTCAGCAGCTCTGCACAGGTAACTTAGCAGTTCTTCATGCATTTGCGGTTACAGAGCTAGGAACTAGGATGGAAGTGAACCTTTCTACATTAGTAAGGACAGAGTCTTAGGAAGATCTCTTTTAAGACCTTTAAACTTGAGAATTAGGAGGGCTGCATGTAAACTAAGTGGCTTTCCATATCAAGGCTGGGGAGCTGAGGTGAAGGCAGTGTTACTTTACTTCACTTTTTTTTGTGCACTGGAAGTTATGTTATGGCTGGATCTGCTGCTATTGAACCTTGCTTTTTCATTCAGTGTCCTTTCCAGACGGATATGTTTTTCTTTTCAGCAATGTGCTCTTCTCTACGTTAGGCTGCAAGGCTGTAGTGCTTCCACAGTTATGAAGTAGATTGTTCTGGAAGGTATTGGAAAGCACCTGAAAGCCAACACAGTCATCAGTCGCAGCCAGCACAGCTTCATGAGGGAAAAGGCCTGGCATATCAAACCTGATTTCCTTTCATGACAAGGTAACCTACCTGACTGATCTAGGAAAGCCAGCTGATGGTATCTTTTTGGACTCTAGCAGAGCTTTTGACACTGTCTCTCACAGAGTTCTTTCAGACAAAACCTCCAGTTCACAGCTGGATGAACACATCCTGTGATGAGTGAGCAATTGGCTCATGAGTGGGCTATAAAGTTTTGTACTGGATGGGGTGACATGAGATGGGTGACCTGTCACTAGTGGGGTTCCACAGGGATCCATCCTCAGCTCTGAGCTCTCTTCAACACCCTCAGAAATGACTTGGATTCAAGACTGGAAGGGACACTGAATAAGTTCACATAAGATACAAAACTTGGAGGAGCTGTTGGCTCCCTCAAAGACAGCAAGACCCTGCAGCAACACCTTCACAAATTAGAGAGATGGGCAATCACCAGCCACATGAAGCTCAACAAGGGGAAGAGCTGGAGTTTGCGCCTGGGATGGGACAACCCTGGATGTACAGACAGACTGGGGAAGAAGAGGCTGAAGAATGGCACTATGGAAAGGCACCTAGGGCTCCTGGTCAACTGCAAATTGAACATGGGTCAGCAGTGCCCTGGCAGCCAGAAGGGCCAACCCTGTCCCGGGGGCATCAGGCACAGCATCGCCAGCCAGGCAAGGGAGAGGATTGTCCCACTCTGCTCTGCACTGGGGCAGCCTCACCTCCAGTGCTGGGGGCAGTTTTGGGCGACACAACATAAAAAGAGATTTTAAACTATTAGAGAATATCCAAAGGAGAGCCACAAGCATGGTAAAGGGTCTGGAAAGGAAGTTGTTGAGGAGAGGTCATTTGGCCTGTTCAGGCTGTAGGAGAGGAGACTGAGGGCAGAACTCATCACAGCCTACAACTTGCTCATGAGGAGAAGAGGAGGGGCAGGCTCTGATCTCTTCTCTGTGGTGATAGTGACAGGACCACAGGAAAGGGCCTGAAGCTGTATCAGGGGAGATTTAGGCTGGATATCGGGAAAAGGCTCTTCACCCAGAGGGTGGTTGGGCACTGGAACAGACTCCCCAGGGCAGTGGTCACAGCTCCAAGCCTGACAGAGCTCAAGAGATGTTTGGACAATGCTCTCAGGCAGCTTCCTGGTGTGACTCTTGGGGATGGTTCTGTGCAAGGCCAGGAGCTGGACTTTGATGATCCTTGTGGGTCCTTTCCAACTCAGGATATTCTGTGTTTCTCTGGTTCTGTGACTATATGTGCTCTTTACAATAGACGGCTAATAGCTGGACATTTGAGAACAAGATGGTTTTTTAGGGCTTTCAACATCACAGATTAATTGAACAATATGTTCAACTGTTTCTGATAAAACTGAAAACAAATCCAAAGTATTTTGTTGCTGTTGTGAATCATACTAGACTTGACTGATTTTTTTTTTCTTAAATAAAAACAGGCTTATTAGTTTACTTTGTCAATGAAACACCTTCTGCCCAACAATTCCATCTGTTACAGAAACAGAGTATACACCATTAGTTTGACCATTTCTACTAGCTGTGTTGACTACATAAGTTTTTAAGATCATCAATCCTTTCCACTCTTGGGGGAAAAATAACTATCACAAAACATATTATTTTTGAATATTGTTTTATATTTTAGTTGCCAATGTTATAGTCAATGTTTCTTTCAGTGGAGAAAATTCATATGTGATAACTTCTAAAGCCTGCCATCAAAAGGTCATAGTTCTGCTCTATAAATGCCTAGCTTTAATTAGCTCTACATCATTTTGATTTTTGATTGTTATCTTGAAGAATTGGTTATATTGAGTTTTAGTCTTCCATCTCATTGATTGCAGCTCCAGTCTTGGGGTTTAAACAGACATGAGGAGCACTAGGGACTGGTAAAGGATTTAAGACAGCAAGAAGGATATAGACATTTCTGGAAATGGAAGGAAGTGAAGCATGAGGATAGACTGTAAAACCCAACTGACCTTGTTGCCACTTACTGTCTCTATCTTTCCCACACAAGCAGACTTGTAGTAGATTAACAGAAGCTCAAAACCTAGCTGTGTATCACAATTCATTTTAATTTGCAGATAAGATCAAATAAAAAAATGAAAAAAACATTTTTGGTTGTAGACCATTTCTTCGCATTTGAAGAGAGGAGCAGTGACTCTATCTCTCTGTCTGAATTAAATGATTATTTTCTAATGCTGTCCATTACAGCATAACTTGGTGTTGCTTGTCTGCTTTCACAAGGGTTTTTCTGATGCAAAGCACAGCCTTGTGAAATATAGGTCAAATACAGTCTGAAATGTTAAAAAGCAAATCCTTATGTATTGTTAACTCAGATTCTGTTATGCCCTGAACAAGCAGAGCAGGAGGCAAACAGAGACAATTTACTGCCTAAAAATTTGGGATGAGGAGATGAATAAATAGAAAAGCAGAAGACCACAGCAGAGGCAAATATTATCATATTTATATGAGTTTTGAAGTTTTAAATTTTGCATTAATTTTGTTTTTCCAACTTGAAAATCTGTTAGGGAAGGTTAGCCAGTGATTATAAAAGAAGGGTGGGAATGTCAATTTGAAAACATCACTTGCTTTGAAACACTTTTTCAGCATGAGCCTCAAAGAATTATCTGCAACTGAAATGCAAATATTTAAGAGGTCTAAATATACATTATCCTTTTTTTTTGTATTCTTTCTTCACTTTTCACTTCTGTTGCCTGATAGCAGTGAGCTGAATGTAGCCTTCTATTCACAAAGTGGCTCAGAAACCTCTGTACCGTGTAGCAAATTGGCTTTATCACCAGGTGTGCCCTGTGCAACATGATCCTTTGAAACTCAGTGAAAGTCCGATTACGCCTTTTTTCTTGCAGAGTCCCATTTCTTAAACTAAGACACATTCTCACTGTGATTTGCTTTCCTTTATTGACAGGTTGAAATGCAAGCATCTACACTTAATACTCCAATTGCATCTCTGTTGTCGTAGTCACAGACAACATCGCATATCCTTCATGGTAACAAACTAGGTATTTTGTTTCATGCTTTCTGTCAACCTCTTGCATGACTTGGTTAGAGAGAAGAGTCCTTCTCAGAGGACACAGCTGAACATCCACACAGCATTAGCCAGCTGCATTTGAAGATGGAATTAGGAATAGGATGAACTTGCAAAAGAACAATCCTAGTATGGAAGATAGCCATGAGATGATTTAAAGTAGTGAAACAGCAAAGAGGAAGCACTGTGAGTTTCCTATGACAACTAATACTTTGTCTCTTCCTCTGACTCATGATATCTTGTAATTTTTTAGTTTTTCTTTCTAAAACATTTGAAAGTACACAATGAACAGAATTTCAGTGATCAAAATAGTGTGTTAAGGGTAGAGGGGTTTTTGTTGCATGGTTTTTGTTTTATTTGGTTGTGGTGGTTTTGTTGGTTTTTGGTTTTTATTTATTTTTTTAAAAATTTTAGATACTCAGAAACTGCAATTCTCATTGGTTCATATCCTCAGGAATAAATCTGTAAGGTGTTAAAATCAATGTCAGTATCTCCACGGAACAAAAAGGGATCTGACCAGTCCAAATTACCATCTTTTCTGGCTCTTCAGAAACTGAAGAACATCTGAATTGGAGAAAAGCTGCTGTCAACTCTGCTGCTTTTTTTTCTCAAGATGATAGGTTATGAGTTGAGACTTGTTTTGGCAGTAGAATTGCTGCTCTTTGCCAAAAGTGAAAGAGGGAATAGAAAATGGGGGAAACCCAGACTGCCATCAAAACCTCTGGGGTGCCATAAATATACAGTATTTTGGGTGCATTCCTTACATAACCTCCCAGAACGTGAACATGATTTGCAGCCCTTCACGTACAAACCTTTTTTTCTGGTTGCTAAAGATTCCATCATTGTCATCACTGTTGCTTCTTCCTGAAGTACAGAAGAGTGTCAGAGGTTTGAAAAGTTGTATGCTTTGTACCAAAGTAGAATCAAATGCTGTGAAAATGCAGTTTGGGGGGGTCTTTCTCTCATATTCAGCGCTAGGGTTTCTACCTCACTACCTTTTTTACATTTGGGTCACTTAGATCTCTGGTTTGGGACAAATATTCTCTGCTGTGGAGATCACAATCAAGCAGGTAAATGCAGAAGGCATTTGCAGGTAGACTGCACAATGGTACAGTTCACTAACTGAAATAAAAGCAGTTGAGTTTACCAGCGCTGAGACCTTGGTGCAATACTATGTTACCAGCCTTGGTTAGAGTACAAGTATTTTACAACATAAGGAAGCATTACTTCCTTAACTAGATCTTTATTAATGACACAAAATCAAAGAGACCCAGGGAGCTTTGGTGCCTAGAAACAGTATGTCTGGGATTTTTCCCACTCATGTTGAAATACAGTTTGAAGGAAACCTATCAGGAATGAATCAAGCATTATTAGTAGATATAAGGTTTCATCTGATTTTTTATATTTTTTGATTGATTTTCTTTTAAATGCAAGGAAATGTCTTCAGCTGCATTAGAATTCCGGCTGATGTTGATAGGGTTGACTTTGACTTTAAGAGGATTTTTGTCAGTAGTCAAATACAGTTTAGTGTAGCAAGTAATGTCTCTGCAGCACTAGCAATGCATTTGCACTCCTCTGAAACTATCTCTACAATGCTCAGCATTGTACAGAAATAAATTGCACTTAAGTGGCCTTAGCAGGAAAGGTTGCCTTTTCTATTTATATTGCACAGCGCTGTCAGGTTGCTGAAGTGGTTAAAGGCAATGCAGGTACCATAAAACCTGTGCCTTGGCAAGGAAGTCTTACATTATATTGGAATATTTTTGAAAGCAAAGATAAAACAGATTATAAAATTTTTATCTATTTGTATAACCTACTGTGTTAAATGATTGTTTGCAGTTTATGAAATATATTTAGCTTTTTTTTGTGTGCCAGAAATATTCACAGTATTTAATCTTCTGAAGAAGTTAATGTTCCTGGGATGCATTTCTTAGTGGTGAATGGATTGCCCTTGACTTCTGGGGACTTATCTATTCATGGACTATGTTTGGGAAGCTTTTTCTTCCAGTTCTCCAGAGTCTGTAGCTGATTTCATCTCTGGTTTGCTCCTTGAAAATAGATTCAAGTACTCACTGCGCATTGCCAACAGGCAACACAACTCTGTGTTGTAGTGCTCTTAGTCGGATATCTGTTACCACAGATCTCTAAAGTCTTTTCTATAAAGATCATCTGGTGCTGGCAGCATAATACATTTCCCAGTGCTAATGGGAAAAAACCCCAATTAATCAGCATCCTCTTTCAAGCACTACATAATTTCTTTGCAGTAGTGGTTTCCTCACGCACCTGGGTGAGTTTGAGTGAGGGTACGGCAGTCGCTCCAGGACAAAGAGCCCATTCCCAGGTTTTCTATATCTGAGCCAGGCTGTTCATGCCATGTGCACGATTAGGTGTTGCATCGTGGTGGCAACACACATGGCACAAGATCAGAAGCCTGACTGCATGATCTCACTGCTGTTCAGATCCCAGTTTCCAGCATCATGTCCCTCCAAAGAAAGTCCAGTCAGTAAAAGACTCTCAGACTTGTCTGTCTGAGAGTAGGAGTAATTGTCATTAGGAGTAAAAGAATTGGCAGGCTTTTAAGAACGGAACTTCTGGTCTCCTTTGTAGTGGGTCAGAAGCAAGACCAGGACTGCCAGCATCATTAATGAGACCTGGACTGGATCTTATTTGAAGTTCAAGACTTTGGGTCCTTTTGCTTTAGCAGTTTTCCAGCTCTAAAACTGTGGTTATAAGTTCTCTGCATCTGACTGCCAAAAAGGAAAAATGAACTTCAGAAAATAGGCCTTGGGATATGTACCTTAGCCAGGATGTATTGGTGGTGGGTTCTGGTTTGGCCTGGGCACCAAAGAAAGGACCAAGTCCCCATTATAGAAATTGGAAGCTTACATTCACAAATAGTCTGGGAGGTCCTCCTATGCTCTGGTTACTCTCTTCACCTAGGCTGAAACCACAGAGCTATTTCAGTGGGGCTCAGGTCAGGGAATGCACTAATGGCAGTGGTACAGAAAATCAGATCTTACTTTGCCAATAAAACCAGAGTAATGACAATGAGGAGTTGATATTGCCACAGTAATTCAATTAACACAATGACAGTGGTATAGATTTAACATTTCTGTGAGATTTGGCCATTGCTTTTTTGTACCAGACACTGGACACTGGACCCTGATCTTCTACATAGTTAAATTGTTAGAATGGCCCCAAGTGTGACTCTTACCTCTGTTTTGTCTCCTGAACTCTGAACGCCTTGGCAGTTTGTACAAGAGCAAGCTAACTCCAGTTGCGGTTTGGTGGCAATGTGAGTTTGGTAGCAAACTGATTTGTGCCATTACATGTTAGCTGGTCTCAGAGCATGGAACTTTAATAGCTCTTACAGATAAAGCTCATTGATCTAGCCATGGTACGTGGCTATTGTCTCAGGCCTGGGACAGGTAGGTAGGGTACCCAGGATGTGATGGTGAGGAAGATTTCAAGTGTCTGCGTCTTTGGTTTATTGTGAAGTTTATTAATATGTACCTCAATAGATGGATAGACAGACAGACCAGTATGTAATATAAAATATGTTGAAAGTTACTTTGAATGTCATATATATGTAGATATAGGAAGAATTTTAAATAACATTTCTTTTAGATTTAGATTACTGGTATTCCCCAGAATTCCCACACTTGAGAAAGCAGGAGAACTGTAGTTAACATACATTTTATTTTAACTGTCCAAAGCCAAAACTAACTAAGTAGAGGAAATCTAAATGGCCCTGGAGGGAGTGCGAGAATATTGTTTTATTTGTATTAGAATATAGCTTTTGTTGCAACCATGGAGTTTACAAACTGTGTTGCATAAACACAGGTAGCCTTGTGGGATCATAAATATGCTCAGCGTATCAAGGTGACAACATTTCACAAATGATCTCTGGGGGATGTTGAACTGGAAATTTCAAGGGGTCAGGGACTTAATTCTCTTTTATCTTAGCCCTTCTGCCAGTTACTGAGAATTAAGTGACACACTAAAACCATTTTTCACCACAAGCCATTCTGAGCCAAGTTTATTACTGAGACAGAGCTCATTAGTAGGACTGAATACCTCAGAAGCATAACAGGGTCCTTGTGATCAGCAGACTTGCAGTGATTGGGATGCAGCTATTTGACACAGAATGTCCATCTCTTAGAAATGTTATGCATCCCCTGTGTCTCCTTTTAGTCTAAAGTACCTCTATTGGCTGAACTGCCCTGGTAGTTCCTCAGACCACGTGTGTTTTGCTGTAAATTAGTTGCTGTGATGAAAATGAGAATTTTGCTTGACCCGTATTTTAAACCATGACAGGATCATCCAGACCCCAAACAATGTTTTGGCAAGCTATAATCCAAGATCTTTTATTTTCTGCAAAACTGCTCAATCCTAATCCTCCATGAGATGATCACAAATCACCAATACATTAAGTCATTTCAGGTTTAGAAGGTCTATTTATGCAGTTGTTTGATGTCAGGCTTAAAATCCAGATCCTCTCACTCATAGAAGTTCCTTCATTCAGAGATACCTTGCTATCTGTCTCCCACTGATGCCCATCACTTGCCATGAATGTAGCCCCAACCTTTTTGTTGAAAGGAACAACCTTGTGATGTGTAAACCTCTCTCTGTCCAAATAGCAGGATGTGTCTTGACCTACAGTTTTCAATTTTCTTTGAGTTACTCCTGAATTTCAGTACCATTCACAACAGCTGCATGGCAGATCGATTAGACACCACTTCAGCTAAAGCATTATTGGCTGTAAATTCTTACACTCTTCTTAATCTGTGTCACTTTATTTTTCTGAAAATCATCATATATGAGCTATTCTCTCTTTTCGAAACCTCCAGTTCAAGTTGTGCATCTAATTCTATTTAGGAACTATGTGTGGCTTCATGTTCTCACCTAAGAGCTACACAGAAGTGAGGCATTCAGGCTTAGGCAGTAGTTAGGCTCCCTCTATAGTCACTAGCAGATACTTTCCTTAGAAGGAGATAATTATCTTTTGTATCTACCTGTTTAGCTACCTAGATGAGTTGCCTATGTGACTACCACAGATTGAACAGAGGAAAAAGAGACACCTAACTAAATCCACTAGCTCCAAAACATACAATATTAAGCTATTAACAATAACCTGCAGCTGGAAAGTCCTATGTGATGCTTGACCCTCTTAACTTCTTGGTATAGGAGGCAAAAATACCTTTCTGTTATATATCTGAGTTCCTTTAAGATATGCTGAAAAAAGAGCTTTTTTTTTTTTTTTAGTTTTTTTTCTTTTTTCAGATGGCACTGCTGAAAGTAAGAACAGAAGAATTTTATGGCGGCAAGTTTGTGAACAGTCAACTTGTGGCCCAGATCTCCCTCCAACTCTTCTGGTCAGTAGCACAGTCACTCCAGTCTAAGGCAGATGTTGGGCAGCTGTGACCACATCCAAAGCTGGTGTACCAAATGCCAGAACAGACAGTGGGAATGGGAAGCAGAAGTTGTGGACCATCAAACATGAATTGGGAACAGAAAAATTCAAGAGACTAGTTAGAAAAGCAAAGTAGTCCAAGGTTTTACAAGAAATTTACTGAAGTAGTTGATTTCTGTGAATGATTCTATTTGCCACAATAGTCTGAATATTGAAATTCCTAGATGTGTTATAATGCTAGAAAAAAAGGGAAATTCCTAGTAGGAGGTCTTCACATATGAAACTGATGGAATGGATGGGAAAGGAGGGCTGTTGCATCTCCAGGAGAGAGGCAGAATGTGAACATCAAATGGGAAGATACCACCTTTTGTTATCTCTAATGTAAAGTTCCTTCTATAAAATACAACAAGAGCATGTACTTAATTTATCAGCCTATTTATAGGCCTACTTTGTTAAGGCTTTGGCCATATTTGTTTGAGATTTTCTTTTTATTTGGATTATCTTAGTATGTCTGCTCTTGTTTGGTTAGTTCTACTTGTATAAGTAGTAAATTTATTTCTTCTGCCACTTCTGACTTGCACCTGCTCCTTTTGAATTTCTTCCATTAGCATCTCTCTTTTGCCTTAGTCTAAAAATCTGTAATTTATACAGCATTTGACAGAACATTTCCAGAAGTCTGTTGCCATATTCTTCCCCTCCAGTGAACTCAGTACTTGTTTGTTCAGCATGCATTGCATAAAGACTAAAAGATGTTGAATATAAAGGCTCCCTGGCTTCCGGAACAAATCCATATCTGTGTATCTAATCAGAGACATCTTTCTCATTCCAGGCTGGCAAAAACTGAATTGCCATAGAGCTCAGTAAAGACTGATTGTGCAGGTGCATCTTTTGTAGCTATGCTTCTAAATCTGGCTTTTGGAATGCTTGCAAGGCAGTCTCCAACACCTCCAAAGAAGGAATGCATTAAGAAGAGCAGAGATAAATGAAAATATTAAAGTTACCATTGACTGTTTAGAAGCTGCAATATTTGAGAGCATTTGTGAGAAATTTTATGTATGTCTGTACAGTACAAACTGCAGATTTTAAAATTGATATTTTTTGAGGGGGGAATTGAAATAAGTTTATGTAATCTTTCAAAGTATTCTGAAAACTTAATACTGGGATCTAATATTTGCTTTATTGGATTGAGCACATATTTAATATATTCAATATATTTGTGCACACCAAAATCTAAAATTGTTCTCTTGTTAATTCACTCCTTCCAGATCACACAGACATTGGTTACACTGCAATGATAGACACACATGCAACCAACTTTAAACCTTCTCCAAAGAGCTAGGTAAATCCAAAGAGCCTTTTGTCCAGACTGGGATTTTCAAAATGAGATTTTGTTCCCAGTCATAGCTGAGGTGTAAATTCAAGTCAAGCTCGAGAATAGTTCTGTAAAATGCCAGTCAGTTCAGTGAAGATACATGGGAGCAGAGAGGAGATAGCTTTTTAAGGAATAGAGCTGACACCCAACAATGTGTGTTAGCAGCCCAGAAATTCAGCTGAATTCTTGGCTGCATCCAAAGCAGTGTGACCACTAGAAAGGTGATCCTCCCCTCTACTCTGACATGGTGAGATCCCACCTGGCGCACTGCACCTAGCTCTGGGGTCCCCAGCACAAGGAGGGCACGGGGGAGGCCATGAAGATGATCAGGACTGGAGCACTCCTCCTGTGAGGACAGACTTAAAGAGCTGGGGCTGTTCAGCTGAGAGAAGAATCTGGGGAGACCATTTTGCACCTTCCAGTACCTCAAGGAGTCCTAAATAATTGCTGCACAAGGGCTTTTTACAAGGGCACGGAGCAATAATATTAGGGGTAATGTTTCTGATAGGGTAGGTTGATATTAGATAGTAGGAGGAAATTCTTCACTATGAGGGAGGTTAGGCACTGGCGCAGTTGCCAAGACAAATAGCAGATGAATTGTTCTCAGTGTTGAGTGGGTCATTGAGGAATCTGGTCTAGTGGAAGTTGTCCCTGCTCATGGCAGATGGAACAAGATTATGTCTCTTCCAACCTAAACCATCCTTTGATCCTGTGACCAAATAGTTAAAAAACATTCCCAATAACCAAACTGGAAAGGACATCCACTACCTCTAGAATTTACAAAAGGTTAGTCTGTCTTGACTTAAGAATGCTTTTGACTAACATGGTTAATCTTTTCCGTTTCCACGGCCAACCAAACACAGCCATGTGGTTTGGACCACAGTCAGCACCTTTGATGCTCCTGCCTGAGTGTCCAGTTCCTCATTAATAATAGGATGACTCTTATCCAAATTCAATCCTATTCCTTTAGGTCCCGTAGCAAGCTTGACGGTGTGTGAACATATGTGTAAACACATATGTATGCACGCATCTGCTTTTAGTGAAGACATCCTTTAAATTCCCTACAGAACTAGAAGTCAGCCTTGGTTTTAAATATTGCAAGGTTAAGCCCTCTTCCCCCTTTTACATCCCCTACCCATGAAAAAACCTGTACACTGCTACATTACATCAGCATTTAGGATTCTTAGAATAATGAATAACAATTGTATCAGATCTTCTAAGTGCAGTTCATGCCAAATTCATGCAATAATTAGAAATGCAAACCCAAATAGTTTTGTCTTTCTAATGTGAAAAAGTTGCAAATTCATGGGAGAAAAGTGCCTGCTTTGAGCTTTGCTTTGCAAAAATTTTAAAACTCTATCCTCCAAGCATCCAATCTTGCTGAATTTTTAAGCACGTAATTAATCTCAGGCATGTGAATAAATAAATTCATTTTGGATAATTAATAGGTGAATTTGCTTTCAGGTTTTGCTAGAGAGAGCATCAGGGATCTGCAAGACAGAATGCTTTCTATTCTTCTGTCAGGTCTCTTAATAAAGTTTTAAAGAAAAGCTTACTAAGTTCTACTCACTTCATTCTGCATGTGAAAGCCCATGCAGAATCGCACAAATTGCAGAAACTTTAGCTACAGAGGATGTATGATGAGGATGCAAAGAAACCTGTTATTTTTGTGAGATGTAATATTTTTTCAAAGTATTGAAACAAAAGTCTTTGGTGGATATAGGATGAATTATTTAAGACATGGTAATTTAGCAAATCTCGAGGTGTAGATATCCTTGAATAGCCTTTGACAGCACTACCAGCTATTCTTTGAACAAGCAGAGAAGTGTGTCAGAGGCCCTCATTTTGTCACGTTGGGCTTCCTCTGAGATAACTCTTATGGACTTCTGGGTCAGTGGGGCTCCTGTTCTCTACATGGTGTGGTAATTTGACAATGTGCTTGGGCCTCCAAAGTCATCCTCCCAGGAAGGAACTACATTTGTGGCAATGAATTTGTAAGTAGCAGAAGGAAAGACGAAATAATGGCTTAATGAATCATCCAGTGAGAAAATTCACAGCAGCGACTTTGTATATGTATATATATATGTATCTAAAAAGAAGGAAGGAAACAATAAAAGCGGCAAAAAAGGTGGGCATAGAATGTGTCAAATATGCTGAGCCCTGACGTAGGAAGCTGTTTTAATCTGTTGGCAACACTGTTCTATATTAGTTTCTACAGAATACTGGTCAGCATAAAATCGTAAGACAGATTCTTTAGCTGTTTTGGGGTTTGGTAGTTCTGTTTCATTTTTTTTTAATGTGTCTTTCAATTAGTCCCTGAAGCCAAATGACATGCCAAATTCATAAAAACAATCTATGACATTCAGAGAAACATCGTCAAAAGATTAATTCACTCCTTCCTGCTTTGATGAGGCAGAAAATAAGTATCAAATAGTGGACAGAAAAGGATTTGCTTCAAAAAGACTGATGCTGCCAGTTCAGGGGGAAAAAAATTAAAAGAGTAAATCACACTGAAGGTTTTTAGTGCTCTGCCTTTTCAATAAGGTCCTGCAGTGTATTTTCTAACAACAGGCTGGTACTGTGCCAACCCAATCTCATGTTTTTTTTTCTCCATATGTGTTTTATAGGTATCTGGGTGATACAGTCCTACTGACCACATGGACATGGGTCTGACACAAAAAGCTCCAAACACATTATGGAGGTATGTAAATCAGATGTAATATATTGCAGCTCAAAGTCTGAAAGCAATCTATATCCTGTTGTTTAGCCCTGTTTTACAGGCTTAGTTCAAATGAATTGCTGCTTATACATAATGTGCTGGCAAAATACTATTACAAATGCCTTTTACACGATATCAAATCAAAACATGTTGGAGTTCAGTACCATGTTGCCAGATTAAGATGCTAGTTAATCATGTTAGAGAATATTGATAGAGAATGTAATGAAGAAGAGACCGAATCTTGGCAATCTCACTGCAGAATGCTGCTGACAAATGGAGCTTTATGTAAGTGATTCCCAGATGCAGATCTAGTGTTTCTATTTGAGAATAATGCACCTTAAATTAAGATTTGTCTGAGAAGACAATATTAAAATTAAATGACAGTAAATGCCAGCTGTCTGTGTTCCACACAAAGAAATTCTAGTAACTTAACCTTCCTATAGGAAGAACACACAATATACCTCAGAGGACTGAGCAAGAGAAATCTGAAGTGAAAGCAAAATTCCATGAATAGCCCTTTCAGTCAGAGATTACAATAAAATGTCAGCTGGCTTAATGGGGCAGGTCACCTTCCAGTAAACGTCCTAATTCAATTTGTTGTCTACAGACAAGCATTCTTGTTTGGGAGTCACTAGAGGAAACTGGAAAATCTACCTGAATTGAATTCCTATTACTTAATTACATTGTTCTGGAAAGTGCATTTTTCTAAGTGAATATGTGGACTTCACTGCATAGCTGTCACATAAATCACCTCAAGCACATATGAGGAATGATTTAAAAGCCTATAATACCCTTCCCTCATAGCCTAATGTTAGACTTCCTGGCTAGAATGTGCCAATGAACAATCCATCTGCAAATATGAGCTGTGGTTTAAAAATTGGTGGAGATAAGTTATGTTTTTATACTTCTTTATCTACTTTTTAAATTATTATTTCCTGAAGATATTCAAGTGAAAGAGTTTTGCTATAGCAAACAAGAATTTTAAACAGTATATTTTGAATTGACTAGTGAGTAGCTGTACTGGGTTCAAATGTTTCTCCGCTGGCTGCCATTTGCAATTTGTTTACTCAGCTGATTTTAAGACTTCTGTCTCTCAGCAACTTGTTCAAAGTCACCTTATTTCCACCAAGCATTTCCTCTTTTTTTCCCCATTCTTGCTAGTCCTGCTCCTGGCCTTTGGATCTTGTCTGTTCAGGTTAAAACATGTGCTACAAGGATATTGGGTGGTAAAGCTGGAAGTATACAAATGCTAAGATGTAGCATGGGTTTATTTCCCCTTGTGTTTTAGATTGCTCTGAAGGGCCCCTAAAGACTGAATGTCACCTTGCTCTCTAGCAATATGGATGTGAAATGTGTTAGACAACCAGTAATATAAACATAACAAAGGGTCTAGTTGCCATGGAAAGTCTAAGGCAGCACCTTAGGTGACTGATGGTTATTTAAAAGTAGTCCATAACCTGGGCAGTCCCATCAGCAATGGTAATGCTGTGAACTAGCACCATGAAAAAAAACCTTTTCTCCACCTCTTCTTCACATTGCCTCTTATTCAGAGCTCTCCCCAAATGACCTGCTTTAGGGTAGGTCCTGATGACTCATTTTGCCTCTTTTGCAGCAGTGGATAATTTCTTAACCGCCTGGACAGCCGGAGCAGAACCTTAATCCTGTATTTGCAGAGCAGAACAGCTCAGCTGAAGGGTACAACCTCTGCCCAGTGATGAGTAGTCTGAGATGTGCGCTAGGGTCAGACTGGTAGTTGCTGTCTGACAGCTGAGCAGGTCAGCTGAACAAATTGAAACAAATCAAAGCTCAGTGAGGAGGTTATAAATTTGGGGGCTACTATCAAACGTGTGGGTTGATTAATTGGGACGTGGCTGCTCAGGGAGTGGTGTGTAGTGACTGATGGGAGGCTGCTGATCTTTTCAGTCTATTTAGAAAACTGAGGATGCAGCTTGTGTTTCCTTATGAGTCTTATGCCAAGCAGCTGTCATCACTCTCCTCAAGCTGGAGTATCCAGGTAGGTGTTTGGAGCCCCTGTTCTGTGAAGGGAAAGTTGAAAAGGATTTGGGCTGTCTGAGACTTGATGTGCTGTTTTAGGAATTCCTATGCTCCCTGAAGTCAGAGTTAAATGTAGGGTGATTTTCTGCTCTTTTTCTTCTCTCATTGGAAAGATGCTTAATTTTTTGGGGGTGTGAAGCAGAGGAAGGCACATCCATGTGCTTGTGTGTATGTCAGATTCTACCAGTGCAAAGGTGGGTATTGAAGTAGTATTGACAAAGGAAAAGTTTGTTCAAAAGAAATAAAATTAGAGTGGAAACATAAATATAAATATTGCTATAAATATTTTGCTCACTAAGTTGTATTATTCTTTATGTGAAGATAATGCAACTCTTCTGGCTACTTCTGTGTAGAGTCTTACATATCATACCTCTGACGAAGCAGGGTGGGAAATGCCTCCTCTCTTCTGTAGAGTTCAAACAATGAAGACACACAACCTCCTTTCCTCTTTTCTATGGGCTGGGATTCTGTGATGTTTAAAACCAGTTTCAAAGTAACTCCAAGCTTAAGTTAAATAAATAAATAAAAACATGTATGTCTACAAACTTTTAAGGACATAGCCCATGGTGTCTACAGGTTATTGGCAATATGTACCTCAAATATGATTGTCATGATGTTCTTGACTGTGTTTTTCTAAAACCTGCAGACATTCTTGTGTCTAGTTCTAACTGACCTCAAGTTTTTTTCAGCTTTAATAACTGTCTACTTTTAAACAAAACTAAATGATTACTTCATAGTTTGAAAAAGTGGGCTTTGAGTCCTGGTATGCTTTTGCTTAGCTGGGTGAATACACGTGTCATTTTCCACTCATAATTCAAAAATAGTGAAGAAAAAAGTATTTTGAATGTTTGGATGCCAAAATGGAAATTTTTATTTTTGCCAAGTTTTGGTTTGGATGAATTTGGATGGCTGAATAGTTAATACTCCACTGGGAAATTCACAGGTATTATCAGAGATCAAAAACAACCTTCACGGCAGCAGCAGCCATAAGCAATTCTGTAGCTGCTGCATAAAGAACCTTAAAGAGCTAATTGCCACATGGCATAGGTTCTCATCCTGCTGGCTTGTCCTCTGCTACCTTTTGCTGTGTTCCTTCTGAGTGGGAAGGGCTACTGCTGCTTAGCCGCCCTGTGTAGCACATTTCCCCACTGATGTGGAAGAGGGACATATTCTACAGCTTTTTTTGCCTCCTCCTTCCCACTAGAACCAACAGGAGAATTATGAAACAGAAAGCCCTGGTGAGTGGGTTGTGTCAGCATTTCTGGATTGCTTGTACCCTCCTCTCCCCATCCCAGGCAGACTGGCTCCCAAACTGCAGAGTGCAAGACTTGCTTCTCATGCTTCCTGTCACAGGCAGCAGTTGCTCATCTCCAGCCTCTTAGAACAGGCCTCCTTGGTCTCCCCTGATCCAATCACACACATAATGTTTTTGTAATTTAGAATCTAGTACTATATGTGGCTTGTCATCAGGCCCCAAACAAAGAGAGCTAATGCAGAAATATGTTGTTAATTCTCTTCTTGCTGCTTTTCATGTGATACTTTCAAGTCCACTTTTGTTCATTTGAGTTTTTTGGGTGTTACTTTCATTGCCCCCGAGGGGTTTAAGGTTTTAATGCTGTCTAGCTGAATGTTTGGCCTGTCTCTCTTAGTTGGCAAATGCCTCATCAACATTTGCCAAGTTGAAGGAAGATGCTGATCTTTTAATATATAATTCTATGTATTCATGGCAAACACAGTCATTGGAGAACTTTTCTCAGAGTTACAGCAATAATGCCTGTTAACTGGCAGTAGAATTTGTTTACAGCAGAATGAACTTGGATCTATTTCTGGCATGGTAGTGAAGCTTAACCCTTAGTTAAACAGTATTTTCTTTACATGTTAGGCTAGAAGCATTATTTAGAAATGAAGCAATGCCCGTTTTTGTTAGCTAAGACTCTTTGCTGCTGCTGTAAATTATGATATGTAAATAAACCGCAATGCAATTAATTAAACATTACTTCTGCAGATTTTGGTGTAGTGCTTGTTTGTCACATGCTTTGAATTTAGGGATAGGGGTGACAAGACTTGGGCTTTTTTGTTTGCTTTTGTAGACTCTGTCCCAACATAAAATTTCACCAATATGTCTGCNTTCCTTGTCACTTCAGAGAGCAAAATCATTACTATACAACTTAAATAAATTAATCAATAAGTTCCAGCTCCTTATTTGTGAAAGGAACAAGTCTTGTGTAACTGTTTCCCATTTTACAATTTGGTGACAAGAAGTGGAATGCAAGTGACAAAAGGCAATAAGGCTTTTCCCTCCCTCCCTCCCTCCTTCCTTCCTTGTCCAAATTCTTAGCCAGGGAGGGGGAGGAATCTTCCTCCAGACAAACGACTGCAGATGTTCTTCCTTGCTTTACATAACACTTTGTGAATAGGCTTTGCTTTCCATTCCACCTATTCTGAAATAAATAGGAGAGATTATTAGTCATGGAACATGAGGAACACTGGGCAGGCTGGAGGGGTGAGTGTGCTACGTTCCTTTCTTGGCTGTGAGAAGAGTCCCAGTGCTGGTGAACAGAGCCGTGTCATCCTAAGGGGTGACTCTTGTGTCAAAGTGTTCAGTGTAGTCCCAAGGTTTGTGTGCTGCCCCTGGCACACAGGCTCTCACACTGGTAACCCCAGCCCAGAGCCAAACCCTCATTTTTCCCCATCTTTGGGCCCTGCCCCACAGCACTTTCAAAGATACCAGAAGTCACAAACGCAAGTTTGACTGGAACGATATTATGCGTGAGATACATCATCGTAATTTTGCAAAAAGTCATAACTAAAAGTTGAGAATTGTTTTTAGGAAGTTGAGTTTTGCATTGGAGAAAAAGTAAATAAATTGCTCTCATCTGCCCACTTGGGAGAGGTGGGTACAGTTCTCTTACTGTTTACAGCAGGAAATTAAGCTGCCAGGTGCACCCCTGCCAGCCAACACAGAAACATAAACACATTCCTTTTTTTTCTCAAAATATTTTCTACAGTACATGTTTTTGTATTTTACTTTTGCTCTCCCCATATTCAGGCTATTTTTTTAGTTACAGTAGGGATTTTCCAGTACCTTGGTAGCAACAATTATAAATTTCAACCCCTAAAAAAGAGATATAGAGGAAATCTGTAAGGGAATCCATAAAATAACTCATTTCTTGCTTCATCTCACTTGTTATAATTTTGTCACTGCTGCATCTGGGTGGCTCTGTCAACATTTGTGATAGCGTTTGTCTCCTGCTAGGACTTCTTTAGGTTCATTTTGTTTTTAATGCATGTTTGAAGCTGGTAAAACTAGTTTTACCTAGTAAAAGCATTTTAGCAAACTATGCAGCAAAATATCAGGTCATAGTATCTACCTTTGATCTCTTGAAAATTTATATTTGCAATAAAAAATATATGTCACATACCATTACAGTTTTCTGATGGAAATGAAGCAAAAATTGAGTGACATCCCCGGAAGGCCAGGCTGGAGGGAGCTCTGAGACACCTGGTGTAGTGAAAAGTCTCCTTGAACATGGCAGCAGGGTAGGAACAAGACGATCTTTAAGGTCTCTTCCAAACGGGGCCATTCTGTGATTCCATGACATTACTAGTCCTTGTGTTTACTTTTGATTCACTAGCTCAGAAGAGAGTTGAGTATCCTCTGAATTCTCATCTGAAAAGAGGAGGTGAAAATAAAAGATTTCTTGAACAATGTTCTGCAGTTTGGAGAAAAAGGCAGCTCAGCTGAATTTGAGTGTTAATTTTAAATCTTTCAATGAAATCACCATCAGTATGCAGCCATGGGTTCCACCCTAAGGAATAAAACTCCTAGCTGTCATCTTGTCAGCAAGATCAATTGTGAGCACAAGCAGGTTTATTTAATTTCTTAATTTTCAAATGAAAATGAGTAAGAATATTGAAATGCTCTTCTTATAAAATCAGCTACCTAGCTCCCTCTTGAGTCAAGATCCCTGTGCTCAGGACAGAAATGCTTCTCAGTGGTTTTGAGAATATTTTTAAATTATGCTAGATTTATTTTGCATCTACTTAGGCATATGCCACATCAAAATCTATTTCCTGTTACTCTGTAGACCACAAAGTTAGGCAGAATGCATACATTTTGATTTCAAGTTTTTTGCATTTACATGTCCTGGCCTGAAATACAGACAATATCATATATTCTTACAATCTTTACTTATTCAGATGCCAATTTACATAAAAACAATTCTCTGAAACACTAAATCATGGGGCCAGATGTTCAAAATTAGAACAAATCATATGAAATTTGGTGAAAGTATTCTTTGAAGAGTTCTCTCTGTTCTTGTAATAAAATGCTCATATTTTAGTTAATGAGTTGCTTGCTGATTATCTGCTAATGAGATATGCCTGGGCTTATAAAAACTACATAACTACTACAGTGCATACACTTCCCACTGGGTCTGAGGTTGGAAGGAGGTAATTTGTGCTGTATGGCTGTAATTTCTCTATGCAGGGGACAGAACTCAGTAGAAATTAAAATCATACCTTCATTGTTCAATGGGGGCTAATGCATGCAAGAGGAAAGAAGAGCCTATTACTTCCCTGCTAGGAAAAGGGGAAGATTACTTGGATGAAGAGCATCTCCTGGGCACAAGAAAGACTGAGGCAAGTTGAGGAATGGCCTCTGACTTGCTGGCTTCTCCTCACAGATGCCATCATAGTGCAGAATGTGTATCTCTTCGCCTCCATTTCTTTGTTCCCTCTGAGTAGAGACTAAACCTTAAACTTAGGCTTTGAGGACTTTTAAGGTGTCTCTTTTTATGCTTTGCAGAGCTTTGCTTTGTCTCTTCCGCTCTGCTCCCATCTGGTTCTGGAAACCTACAAGAGTCTGTGAAGGGTTCCTCTGGTGTGGCCACGGAATCAGGAGACTTTGCTGCCGCTGGAGCCTGTGTGAGAAGCAGTGCTCCTTTCCCCGGGAAGTGGAATGTAACAACTCCTTATGGCTGACATTTCCCACACTTGCTGAAAGATGAGGAGAGACTTGAGAGGTGGAACAGAAAGATACCGCCCTTCTACTAGATCACTGGCACCTTTTTGGTGTTCAGCCCTGACTAATCTTCTTAGGAAGAAGCCTGGTGTTAATTATCTGATGTGTCTGGATCCCTTTCCAGGCTTGTTTGAGACAGTCAGTATTCTGTTCCTGAGAAGAAATGCCCTGTTAGGCATGTCCTGGGCTCAGTCTATTTTCCAGACAGGGAAATCCACTATTTTTCTGTTTGAATTATGATGCTTATTTAAGTTTCTTGCTGTAAATATTTTTCCTCAGAGAAAAGGCTATTTTTCTCCCGCCTTAAACCTTACCACCAGCTACTCGTCTGCCACATAAATGTAATTTTTATATTAAATAAAAACAGGACCAGATGAGGCAGGCACTTCAGTGTTTTAGCCTAGTTATGCAAGTGACTTAATGTCTTTTAGGGGGGTTACACTGTAGTGGTGTTGTACCTACATATTTTCCTCATTAATTTTACAGTACAGACATAATGAGGACTGTTAACAGGAGATATACCACTGGCAAGGTTTTTATTCAGCTTTAATTGTTCTGAAATTAGAAATTTCAAATGGCATTGCTCCTTTTATTAGTATGATGATGCTTCTGTAACTGGTAGGAGTAAAGGCTGGTTCTGCAGAGTCTTGATGGTGTCCATGCTAATTACCTTATTCTCTGTTACCATCTTCTCAAGCGACTGCTGTGAATTACTTTTGACTGCATTTAAGGAAATGTTAACTGCATGCATTTATACACATAGGAGTCTGGATAGTAAAACGCTGAGTAGTTTCCACTTCTGATGTGTATTATGTTATGTATTTAATATAAGTAGAAATGTATGAAAGAATGCAGTTTAAAAGAATATAAAAAGCAAAACTTTGGACAATTGAAAGAAAGTGGATCTGAGTAGCTTAGATTTTTAATTTCCTTTCCTTGGAATATTTATCTTTGTATGTTCATTCTGATGCATCAAATGCTTTAAGTTACTTTTTCAGCAAAAATTTTCTGGGATACCATGGTATCCAACTAACTATTGAATCTAGCAGAAGTGGAGCAAAAAATTTACACACAGTTTCTAAATCCTGCTGTAATAATGCATGAAAAAAAAAAAATCAGAGATATGGTGAGTGTGTATAAGTACACTTATTGAAGTTAACATAAACCCAAATGGGTATGATTAATTCTGAAAATGTTAATTTTCTCAGAAGAAGCTTTTGAGTATTCTACTAAATGAAAATAGTCTGAGGGTGGTCACTTGTATTTTGCAGCACCATAAATTTTCAGTTGTCAGGGATTAGTTTCCAGCTTTTACTGTTTCTTATCTGCGACAGTCAGCCTGCTGTTCTGAATTTATTTTTATTTCCTTCCCATATTACATTTTGTTGGCAATTTGTTAGATTTTTCATTTCTAAGTAAAGCTTTCAGTCCCATGCTTTCAAGAAATAAATTTTTTAAGTATATTGGCTTTAATGATCTCATTCACTTCGTGAGTTGTTATTTGTGTTCTAGAAATGAATTGTGTGGTCTAACTGAACTAGTATAACTATATTTAATTCTAACTTGATTACGTCTCTGCTGCTTTCTAGATAGAGTGTACACTCAAATATACCCACAAGCTTCCCGTGACTCCATATGCTTCCATTGACTAGGGTAAGATTTGCAAGCAATATATCTAATTGCACTTTTCATTATGTAGTCAATAGGCACATAAGTTAATTGCACAGTTTTGCTTTCACTTTAGGTATACGATAAAAATTGATTTTCCTTCCTTCTGACATTTACTAACTGGCCAGCACAAAGCAGCCTCAACACTACTGAAGGTCCAGTGCTCTCAGTAAGTGGCATTCCTACTGCTTTAATGATGGAACTGACTTTTGGCATGATGTATTAGTTAGGTGATGTACTTGCAGATACAGATTCATGTTCTTCCCTCCTCTTTGAAGCACACTCTTGGTAAAAATGTGGATTTGTGCAGTACATGTTTTGCAAGTTGGTGTTCTTTTTTCCCCCCTATTTGGCCCCCTAAGTACCTTTTCACCTGATTGATACAAACATACACCAGAACCTTTCCAGAAACTGCTCTTGTATTCCCTGACAACCATCAGGGTAAAAGCATAGATTGCTCATTAAAAAAATCTCATATATCCCATTAAGGAGTGGGTATATGACACCTTTCCAGCTCTTCCTTTCCGTCAGGGTGCCTTGACCCCTTCAGTCTTAGCCACACAGGCTCTTCCTTTGTCAGCCCACCTTCCTCAACACTTCACTGTTTTTCCTTCCTCTGAGTTTGGCCAAGCAGCTTCAGCTTTCCTGTGGCAACCAGTGTCTACTCATCATAGCCACAGCTGACACATTCTGTATGTCTCTATATCAGTAGAGCAGGAGGTGTAAATTGTCAATATGATTATTGCTTTCACCATATTTCACGAAGATATGGAAATTAAATCCTTCGGTAACTTGTAGCAAATGATGTGAATATTGGCTACCTGTAGCTTTGTACCCTTTCCAACTTCTGATTTGTTGATTTTTGGATGCAACACAGAAGGGAGTCATTCAACCTACCCCCTCTAGATGGGAGCTGCGCTAAAAACTATGTTCATGTACAAATCTTTAATATTTCTGTCAAATTTAGGTGTCGTTGCTTCCCTCATCTGTTTTTACCGCTAATTTCCTGGAGGTATTTGCCCACTGAAGTGAGGTGAGCAAAAGGGCAATGAAATATCTGTAACTGTGGGGATTCCGAGTTATTCCAACCAAACGGAGTATTTGCAGCAGGGGAAGTACCATGAGTCCTTGGAAAAGAGCACGGAATGGCCTGCGAGCAAAAGTTAATTATTCTCCTGATTTCCAGTTGGCTTGTCGGGGGTTTTCCAAATGGCTGTGCTAGGAACAAACAGACATGGCTCTGATCTTCTACTTAATGGAAGGTCTGGAAATGTTTTTATTTTCTATCTCTGTTTAACCATTAAAGACTGTAAGAGAGACTTGAATGCCATTAATAACATGATGAAGCAACAAGAACCAAATCCAGGTTTTCTTTACCCTATATTGATCTTTCAAAGCTAGCAGAAGAAATCATACGACAACCATTAGCAGATTGCCCTAAAACCTCCAACTAAGTGACTGATTGCACTTATGGCTGCAGGATGGCCTACGGTGGCTGAAGATGACATGCATCCAAATATTTGTCGTTCCAGTCCTAAAGGACTTCGTTCCAGCACCTCCGGGTTCAGTGCCATATTTTCTGTTATACACCTTCCAGTTGGATAAAGGAACAGCCAAGCTGTGGGACCAGCTGTCCTTCCACGGGGAATGAGGAGTCAGTGTGTGCAATTGAAGGAGGTAGCTATGATTACTAATTAATGGCACTTTCCCCTTTGAGTTAAGTAAAATTAAAGCTGTGTGGTTTTAGGTAAATGGGAGTGAAAACAGAAGATAGTCACTTGAATATTGACTTTGGATAAGCTTCCCTTGATGCTGGCAATGAGTGGAAGTGCTGGAAACTGGAGTCATACCTTTAAAGACTTTCAGAGTTGACGTTTGGGATTGTGCATCCTCTTGGTTGATCATTGCTAAGTTTCAAGAGATAATGTGACTAAAACAATTATAAATTATGGTATTAGGCATTCTTAGTGATCTTGGAAGTTTCTTCTGCCCTGTGGTCCTTGATGGCCACACTGCTGTTTCAAACCACCTGTTCTCATGTTAGTAGTAGGCAAGATGTGTTATTTTGTTGTCCTTATTTTGTGAAGTGATTGTGTGGGCTGTTAGGATAACTGGGGGAAAGCACAGCCAGAGATATAACTGAAGAAAGTCCCAACTGACTTATTCAAATTAAAGCTTGGGTGGAGCAAACTGGATTTAAAAATCTTTTCCAATTACCTTTTTTCACATTGAAAAAAAATACTTGCATGATCTACAGTTGGGAATTTGCTGATTTTTATCTCAAAATACTCACAAAATCATAAAACGGTTTGAGTTGGAAGGGACCTTAAAGATCATTCATTTCCAATTCTCTTCCCATAGACAGGGACACCTTTACTAGACCACATTGCTCAAAGACACATCCAGCGTTGTCTTGAACACTTCCAGGGATGAGGCATCCACAGCTTCCCTGGGAAACTTCTTCCACGGTCTCACTACTCTCATAGTGGTGAGATTGTTTTCCTAATATCTGATCTAAACCTACTCTCTTTCAGTTTGAAGCCATTCTGACTTGTCCTATTACTCCCTGCCCTTGTAAAAAGTCCCTCTCCAGGTTTTTTATAGGCTCCCTTCAGGAACTGGAAAGAGTTCCAGGGCCACCTTGGAGTCTTCTTTTCTCCCAGCTAAACCGCCCCAACTCTCTCAGCCTGACCTCCAGCCCTCTGATCCTCTTCATGGCCTCCTCTGGACTTGCTCCAGCAGGTCCATGTCCTTCTTGTGTTGGGGAGCCTAGAACTCAACTCAGTGCTTCTGAACCAGTGTTTGGTAAAAAATCATGGAAGGTGTACTCACATTTTCATACTAACTCATGTGGAAGAAATGAAGGTAAAAGGATAAACAGTGTTAGAATCTGTGATGGGCTGTTCGCTACAAATTCTTGTTAGCATGCATTGAAGTGATGCCATCAATCATGAACAGTAGACTCGCATTTGAGTTGTATTGATTGCCAGTGGGTGACAAAACCATTATTGCTGCATGCTCTCACATTTAGGAAAGCTGAGTAAGTCACACCCATGAGTTGGAGAGTCTTGTGACAATTTGCACTTTTGAAGTGGCTTGCTGTCTGCTAATAGCCAGTTGTCTACATTACTTTTAAAATGCATAATCTTAAACTAAAAAAACCTCAACAAACCCAAACCAACAATCTGTTTTTTCTCAAAATGTGACTTACTAAGCCCAAATCATACCCATGTATAGCAAACAATAATGATTTAGAAAAGGGGACATTGACACTCATTACAACTAGAGATGGAAACAATATGGAGTCAAAATTCAAGAGGGCACATTTCCAATAGTATTAAAGTACTTGTTCCTAGACACAGTAGATCATGAGATATTGAATCTTAGTATCCTGGCATTCCTATATACAAGAACGCTATTTAAAGACATATCATAAAGCTTTGAGAATGTTTTAATGATTGTTCTCCTTTCTCTGACATTAGTTCTGGCTGATTTCTTAAAAGCACTCTCGGACAGTTGTTTAAATAGTTGTCTTTCAGCATGAGTGTGAAAGTTAAACACTGGCAGGTCTTTTGAGGAAGACTTGACCTGTCAGTGCAGATACCATGACTAAAAGGTAGTCTCTTCCCTAGTTCTGCTGGTTTAAATCCCTCTTTTCATGCCAGCTCACCATCAGTGTCTCCATGGCTGTCTAAAACACGTCTCTTCTGCAGCTAGTGTGCTTGCTTGAGATGAACAGTGACATCTGGCTGATGCCAGGTCATGGTGATGCTCTGGGCCTCATGCTTCCTAGCAGGTAGCTGGAAGGTCAGGAACACCACTAAAAAGCATCTCCTAAGTATTAAATTTGGAATTGGCATTATTGCCTATATATTTTCTGTGTATTCTATGGCTGTGAGTAAACTAGTAACCACTGTGAGAACAGCTGTTTTCCAGCTGAAGCAGAATTGGTAAGATCGTGTATGCTGCCTTCCAGAAGCCTGTGGGCTTGCACTGCTGTTCTGAGCTATCAGCAAAGCTCACATGTAGATATGATGAGACCTGTCCTGCTATAGCTTAACTTCTGTGTGTGCTCATACTACTAGCCTGGTGATATTTGTTCCCTGAAGCTACACTAAGGTCACTGCTCCGGACTGCAAGAGAGATATGGCAATGCCTAAAAGCTGCAAAGACAGAGTAGTGTAGCTGTCCTTGGCTCCAGCTTTTACAGGGCTGCTCACTGCTCAGGATATTTGGAGCTTGTTTTATCAGCCAGCACAGATGATTTAAACAGGTCTGGCAGACAGGCAACATTGAAATACCTGAAGGCAAATTCTATTTTCTCTTGAGAGAGATTGAAAAAAGCACAACTGATGGAGTAATGGAAATCTCTCTAAGGAAGATGCATGTTCCCCTTTGGGAGATGCATCCTATTACCAAATACTTTCTTATTTCTAGGCCAGGATGCTGCAGAGGTGCAAGCTGTTTCAGATTTTGCAGTTTAGTTCATAACTAACACTGTCTCCATTTTTAAGAGTTATTTTCAAGCTTATTTGGGTGAGTAAAAGCTTAAGTGTATGATGAAATTACCCCAAGTTATCAAGTTTAGCTAATCCATGCTTATCTGCTGATATCGAAATCATAGTGTTAGCTTTGTTTACAAAGATGTCAGAGTATGTGTGCTGGCTAAAGGAGCTTGCAGTAACAGCAATAAGGCTGTCTGTGTAGGGTAGACCAGACGTAATTTAGAAACTGCTTCTATAAGTCTGAAGATGAATAGGTGATCATCATGGCTTCATAAATGTCTATACATCTGGTCATACCTGTGAGTGAGTTAAGCTATCGGAGGAAATAAGTGTAACAATCAGATCAGGCTGGCTCACAGGCCTACCTTGCTGGTCAGTTGTTCTGAAAACTGAACTGCAACACCTGTAAGGCCAAACCATGGTGGGACAGGGAAGTTTTGGCTCTGCCAAGGCTCTTGTATTGGTCTTGTGCCCAGGAAATGGCAGTTGGCATTTACAAATGACATGTCATTGCCTGAGCTCAGCTAGCATCAGCTTAAACAAACGCCAGTCTGGGAAGAAGGGCAGGAGTAACTTCAAATCATGCACAGGGTGCCTAACCTAGGTTTACTACAGAGACAGTGACCTCTGTGAGATGGAAAATGCACTTACTCACTTCCAGCAGTTGTGGTGCCCTAAACCACTGAGGAATTCAAATTGGGATGATACAGGGTCTTGTTGTTGGGGGTTTTTGTTGCCTTTTTTTTTTTTGTTTTCTTGTTTGGCTCTTGGTTGGTTCAGGGGGTTTTTCAGTGTTTTTCTGTTTGTTTGTTTTTTTGTGGGGTTTAATGTATTTTATTGGTTTCGTTGATTTTGCCTTTTTTGTTTTTCTTGATTTTTTGTCGGGTTTTTCTGTTGTTTGTTTGTTTTTAATGGAATGATTGCAAGAGGTTTGCAGGCACAGCTTTGGTACGGTCCTCCTGAAATATGTGGTAGCTCATCTTGCTCTTCCAACCTTCCCATGAACTGGTGGGTTGTGCCTGCTTCTGGAGGAAGAAGCAAATACAGAGCAAATAGTGACTATATCCAGCTGCCTTTGTATTTTTCTAGGATAATACAAACAGGAAATTTCACAATACCCTAAATTAATCAATCTGAAGTTCATTTCACTAAGTTTTAGAGACTGTGAAAAGGCTAGGCATTATTTAAACATATGTGATACTTCAGAAGTGTGCAGATCTAACTGTTATATTAACGATAACTTCCAAAGGCAGGTTTAGATCAGGTGTGAGAAAGTGCAGGACTATTGTCTATTAGGTAAGGTCTAATTTTTATACACTCAATTTTCTTTTTTCCATGAAAATACAATATTTTGATATTCACAAAATTACTGTACAATAGTTCTGATAATATTCTCTTCTATTTTGTAATACATGCTGCCACTCCAACTATTTTCTTTAGGTTTTTTTCAATGCAAAGTCTATTTTCCTGAACTTAATTATTTAACCACATTTTAGTTTGAATCATCTGACTGGAAAGCGCTTAGTTTTCATGTTTTTCCTTCATCAATCCTGGTACCTAAATGGAGACTTGGTCTTTTGCAGTTCAGTGGCAGAAAACTTGTATTCAATCATCTTTGGTCTACATTTGAATGTGTAGAAATTCTTGTAGGATGTCATGCTTCTGATATACTACATAGGACTGAGACCTACCAAATGTACAAAATCAAGGGATAGACTCCGCTCTAAAGAATATATAAAGAATTCCATCATACTAGATTTAGTTTTTGTTTTTCATTGCCTATGTTTTAGATTCTATTGTGCTATGAAAAACATTTTTGTTTTTAGAGGATTACTATAGGCTCATTCACCTAAATTTGGTTCTAGGCCTCACATGTTTTTCATAGAAGAAAACTTTCCACAATCAGGCCTGCAGAAGAATTGAAAAGCACTTTCTATTTTTCTTTCAAAATTAGATTTTGTCTCATGTGATTAGGGAGACAGTATTGGAAATGGCATTCTTGGGGTCAAAAGTAAGAACTCAAGACTCATTAACTCCAACTGTGATTTTAAAACATAACTTGTAATTTCTGAATGTTTAATGTTTGTGGTGCTTAAGAACTATGCAATGGAAGTTTAAACTGCTGTCTTGAAAATGAGCTATAGGTTATAAAATGAGCTTTAGGTTAGAAACCTAAAGAATGAAATGTCATCATACAGAAATCTCAAATAGTGATTTAATTTAGTTTCTTTGCAATGTTAGGGAAACTTCCCAGCCGGACTGTTCCCGAGGCCCCTCGCAGCCTCACGCCCAAGGTCAGAGACTTTCACTGCTGGGACCGAAGCCCAGTGGGCGGCTCCAGTGCCCTGAGAGGTCCCTGCTCAGCTCCTGCACACCCCACTCAGTCAGACCAGGTTTCCTCACTGGCTCCACCCTGCATTTCCCTTGGCAGAGTCTCAGATGTCTCATTCCATAAAACCATCTATTCACAGCACAGTAACACAGAAACAGCTCCGGCTTAGGTGCTGCTGGGGAAGGACCCCCAACAAAGGAGCACCTGGGCTTTTACCCCTCACACTCCAGGCTGGTTTCAAGTCTTGCTCCTTCTCCTTAGTCCTATGTTCCTGCTGTGTCTCCAAGTGTCCCTTCACCTGGCTGGCCACTGGTTCTTGCGCTGTTTGTTAAACATCTTTGTGGGCAGCTCATGGCCTCTGGTCTCAGACTCCCACCCAGAGCTCAATTTGCATCTCAAACTGCAGCTTGCAAACTCAGCTACCTACACCAGACACATTTCTCAACAACACTATGTATCACCTCTGTTCTTAAACAAATTGTTGAAGCTGACAGTCTCTCGGGGCTTAGGAGGGCCATGGAAATCCTCCTGCTCTGTGCATGCAGTCCTTGTGGATCTAGTAATCCTACTAGTTTATTTCGGGAAAGTGCAGAAAGGTGACAAAACATTAGGGACACCTAATATGAAAGAGTGGCTTCTCAAGTGGAATGGATATTTTGTAGTTCCAGTTTTATCCGTGCAAGGTTCAGAATTTCTGGGACTCCTGTGTAGCAACATGATTACATGCCCTTTAATCCTGCCCTGTCTCTTGTGAGAGCTTTGGAGGGAGGTGGAGTAAGCCAAGTGGATAACTTTAAGCTTACTTTGTTGCTCTTGATGCCATCTGAGGAAAAGGTATTGCTCTACATGAGACTATATTCCAGAAAAAAAAGATCATACCTATTTATAGAAACAAATAATGAAAGAGAATATCAACTCTAACTGGCATTGTAATATCTTCTCTGTTATTCTAAGAGTTATTTAACTTTCAGGATTTGTGAAAATACATCTCCAACATGAAAAAATTTCAAACTGTCAGGCACCAAGAGTTGTTGCAGCAAATGAGGAATACACAACATCTATGCTCAGCTGAATTCAGGCTTTGAACTGGCATTCCGCTCTTGCAGATACAATGAAGATAAGAACAAAAAAATTGTTAATTCATTCTTTGACATGTAAGATTACTGATCTTGACTTTTCATCAAACTTCCAGTTATCTCCTTATTTCTGGGACCTCATAAACTATATCTAAAATACTTTAATTCTTGCCTCCTCTTCATGAAGTGCCTTTATGAGGCACAGAGGGTTATACTCAAGTGCAGAACATGCTCCCTGTGTGTTACTTGTTCATCACAGGGAGCTCTGACTGCTTGGTTTAGCTTCACAAGGATTGGAAGCTGGTCGCATGCAAGTATTGCAAGACATTTTCTTCTGCACAAGTGTTTTCTAACCCCCTGAACCCCCAAGCTCCAGAGGAGTCTGATACATATTGCTTGTTGTAAATGTGCTCTAGCCATTGCTTTCCAGCCCTTCTGAGCTATGAGCAGGAGATGATATCAGCATTGTGGTGATGCAAGAGACCACACACAAGTAAAGAATGCAGGTGCAGTTGGGGAGGGAAATTGAACCTTTAGCAGCAGGCCAGAGTGAAAATCCATGTGTACAATGGGAAGAAATGTACATTGATACTGAACTGTACTGTTGCAATAAGGGGTTATTTGAAACCATCTAGGAGCTGGTTTTCTCCCTTTCCACACCCAGGCATTTGCTGAGAAAACACAGACAATTTATAAATGCAAAAGAAACTTGATTTGAAATATTTGTGCATTCAGCTCTTGCAAACCTGTCTTTCCTTTGTTTCTTTGTTGTACTAATTTCTCTGCCTTGCTTCTTCTGATTTCTGTGTCCAAAGAGTCAGGTAGAGATACCAGACCTGACTTTAATGATCTGGGACTGCTACTGAAAGCAGCTCAGCGTCAGGAGCCCAGTGCTCCAGACTGGCTCCCTCATTTTGCTAGGAGAAAAAACCCTGTTCTTTACCTCCAAATAAGTGTTGATAACATAAAGCCTGAGGGACATGATCTGTCTCTGCAGGGTTCCCAGATCAGGCTCTACTTGGTCTCTCACTTCCTCAACCACGTCCGCTCCCGGTCTCACATGCTCGCACCTTCTTTTTTTGTCTCTTTAGGGACATGCATGACAGTAGGGCTAAGAATACTTTTGGCCGAGAGCTTCAAAGCTACCGCAGGAGACAGATGCATCATTCTCATTGAAGTTCATGAGAGCTGTGTTCTAAATTCCCCATGCTGCTAGGGAAGCTTGTTGCAGTGGCTGATGTACCAATACCACTGGAGTACTGTGATCCAAATAACATGCACAATCAACGTTATCAAACTGATGAGCTGCTGATATTACTCTGGATGCTTGTTGGACTTCTACTTTGGGCTGCCCTGCGTAGCCTGGTGTAGCCTGGCATTGTGCTGTCCTCTGCCCTTCCTGTCCCCTGCCTCACCTGAACTGCCCTCCCTGCCTGCCTGCTTGCCAGCTTCCGCTCTTTGAGATGCACCCTCTGCTCAGCCAAGCCCCAGTGCAAAACTGTTATGCAAGGGGAGATCTATGGGGTCAGAGTATCCAGGGAATGGAAAAGCTTTCTTGAGGTGATTGCATGTCCTTGAGATCAAGGGGGAATATCAAACCTTCTTATGCTGCAGTCCGTGTCACTATGTAATGTCCCTAAAAGCTCTTGGTCTTACAGGGGAGAGGGACAGATTCTTGACAGACTCTTGCCTTGCTTGCAGGAGACTGCACAAATTGCCTTGCTTCTCCCAGAGACTCAGTGGTGTTTGATGCCTTTTTTGGTATAAGTAGGAGTTTGGAGTGGTATTGTCAATCACTAGTCTGTATATAATTAAACTGCTTTCAGTTTTCTAACTACTTTACCTGTGCATTAGTCATACAGCCATTAAAACAGCTGGAAGATGTATTTGTTAGCATCACTGATCCTCTATGGTTTTCAAAGATTCCATTTTATTGAGAATAATAAAAGTGGAATTAGGATGCAAGTGTCTATGGTCTTAGTTTTATGCATGGATTTAGTGAACACTCTGTGCTGCTTTGCCTTAAACCCTGTGTACTGTGATACTAAGAAGAATAATGTTAGTAGGGGAATTTAAAGGGAGCAAATTCTATGTTCTGTATTAAAAAGGTAAGTGCTATCTGATCTGGCTTTATCTCTTCTTACAAGTAATCACCCTTTTTAAAGTTTCTTCCAGGTTTATTTTCAAACATACAAAAATAACTTCCAATGGTTTTATGAAAAAAAAAAAATCTGTGGTTTTTTAAAACTTCTCTTTTTTCCCTCCAATTAAATCTGCTGTTTGAAACTAAAGAACAAATCTTGACAACCTTCACTTCTGGAAGCCTGAAAACGAAACCAACTTTTATTTTACATTTTCCCTCCTCTTTGGAAAACGCAAAATCTTCCTCTCTCCTGTCCAACAGCAATAATAGAAAAAAACCCCAGCCCGTGTCCCCAAAGAGATTACGACTCTGTGAGAGAAAAAAACATTTACTTTGAACCTGTTTTCTAAATATAACTCTTTCTTACCACTATGACAATTTTATGATTTTTTTCCCTTGCACCTTTCCTGTCTGTTTCTTATCTCATTTAAAAGCTGTGCAACTGGGAGTTGTTTGAGTTCTCTTTTGTAGGAAGGTGCCTGAGGGTGGAGTAAGGCTGTGGAAGCTTCCCAAGTTTTGTTGAAGACATGATACTGCGAGCCCCAGAATGGCTCAAGGGGCTCCCAAGGGAATTACAGCTGCATCAACATGGCACTCCCCTGTAACTGAGGCCTCCAGTCCTGGAGACACGGCAAAATACATTTGCTCTCTAATGGCTTGTTCATTGATTTTATATATGCAAAAAAGCTGCAATAGACAATGTCATGGGTATATTTAGTTGATGCTAGCAAGCTTTAAAACTAATGACTATTTGGCTGCAGAGAAGACAGGTTGATTGTATGTCCCAGGAGTGGGACAGACTAAAGGTGAGTCGAGCATCTTGATGATGGGAGAGTAACATGTGACTAGTCTGTAACTTTCGGGCACCAAACCTTTTGGCCTTTGATTGTCTATAACTTGTATCAAATTGAGCTGATTGCCTCTCTTCTGTAGGGGAATATGCAAGTAGAGTGAGCTACTCTCTGTTGTGGAACTACACAACTGTGAAAGTGTAATGCCTGTAATTAAACCTGTTTGTTCTGTAGCTGATTTACTGGAAAGATGCTATATACGGTTATTTTTCTGGGAAGTGTCACTATTGGGTTTCTGGCAGAGACCAGCTCATTATGAGACTGGAATGGCTTGAGAAATCTGATCTACATTTGAAACTGGCCCCTCTCGGAGCAGCGGTGATTGGGAGTAGGTGACCTCCAGAGGTCCCTTCCAGCCTGAATTATTCTATGACTCTGTGGAAGGTTCCTCGATCTGCTCAGGGACATTATCCTTTAAAGCCTCCATCTGGCCACAGATGGACTTGGACTCTTGGAGGGCATGGGCCATCAGCCTCTTCCATTGCTAAATCTGGTAGGTTAAGAGAGAAAAGTTACAGCATGTGTGCAAACCATGTGTCCGTAGCACAAGTGTCCGTAAGTACATCTAGAAGGGTTAGAAATGCTAAAAAGGAATGTCTCAGCTCTGAGAATAAAGCTATTAAGAAGTACAGGAGGGTTTTACTGGGGAAAGCAGGGTTTGGTGAAGTTTCATTGTCCTGTACCTGATGAAAGATATTGGGTCAAAAAGTGATATTCACCCAACTTCACTCTATAAATGGTAGTGAATAAAAGACATTTCCTGCTTTTTATCTGCAGTGTAGAGAACCTGCACATGATGGTGGTTTGGAACAGGAATGAGCCATCCAGAATTTATATCTGACCCATAAAATAACATAAAAATAATGAATCTGGAGTAAAACCTCTTCTCTCCAAACCTGAAAAGCTGTACCCTCACAGCTCAAAGTAATAGTTATGGCTGTAAAAATCTTTTTCCTGTTATATAGTATTTACTGATTTATGGTAAGGCATAGGGATCCTAGATGCTGTTTAACAGATTTAACACAACTGCATAACCCTGGAAAGAGTCATATCCTAAAGCTTCTTTTATGATCATCAGACTTGGTGGAGAAAAAATAAAACGTCCTTCAGGAGCAGACAGGAAGAGAGCATCTGCCTATTTACGCAGTTCACAGACCCACTAAATCCTTTTCTACTCAGTTGGATGCTTGGTATATTGTAGCAGACTCTTATCAACAAAATGGGCCAGACTTTGAAGAGCAGTCCCTGAGGAACTACTTAAATATGACACTGGAAGCTTTAAAAACTAATGGGAACTGTCTGTTTGTTTCCTTTAAACTGTTAATCAACATGATCTGTTGTTACTAACGGACAATTAATAGAGACAATCTAAATTCCCAAGAGAATGGGGTGTCCAATAACTGAATGCAAGAGATGTGCCAGTGCAAAAACAAATCCAAAGCTTTTCAGTCAGTGTGACCATTGCTATGGAGAACAGGGGACAGGGAAGGCATAGACGATAGTAAGAAAAGGAGGAATGCTCTGAGAAAGCTTTAATTAGGCAAGAAAAAGATGTGCATGACGTGAAGATAGGAAACATGCTACTAGAGTGATAGAAAAGAGACCAGAATTATTTATGCGAGAAAGAAGGTTGGGAGGAGGACTGGGAGGAGATTCAAAATCAGGGTGGTAATATTATCAAGTGTTGGAAGTGGTGTTTGAGTGAAAAGCCGCGATAAAAGGAATTGAAGAACATTCTCTTTGGTTCATTTTAATTTCCCAGTACTTAAAGTTTAAAAAAGCCCAAAGCTTTCTAATTAAGGAAAAAAAACAAACAAAAACCACAAACAAACAAGCAAACCCAAAGAGGTTTGTGATTGTGGTGATTGATCAGTGGTGATTGTGGAGTTGATGCTGAATTTCCTGGATCCATCATAAGCAGTCTTGGCATGTCAGTACTTCCTCAGCCCTGGCTTAGAACTTGAGATCTATTTGACTTTGGTTATTGCAGACCCTTGGAGATCCACTCTTTCACTAGTGCAAGGAAGTGGGTTTCTTTAAGGTGGTAAGTTTGCCTTCTGGTACCAGGTGGCTCAGTTCTGAGCCTGTGTACAGAGCTGCAGGAAGAACAAGAATTGCTTATTGAAGGGACAAGTGAGGTGTTCCCATTCTCGAGATAGGCTGGAGATCATCCAGCACCAAGCTAGCAGGGGGAAAAACTATAGAAGCAGTCATGTGAGACAAAATTAAAAGATAAAAAAAATCACAATCCCATGTGAGATCAGGATTTTGTGGAAACTCAGTAAGACATCCTGGTTAAAATTTTTTTTCAGTCACCTTGTTTCATTTTCACTCTAGTGGCCTTGCTCAGGTAATGTCATACGTGAGAGATAACTGTGGGTAACAGAGTACAGTTGTACTGATTTGGGTATTCAAGTGATACATGCAGATAAAGACAGCTTTGTGATAAAAAAGGTAATAAATAATATTGAATGTATCCCTTTCTAGCACTCCCTTGTGCAGGTGTATATGTTACAAACTGTCAGACAGCACATGCTGAAAATTTACTACACCTGGTGTATATGTTTCTATGATTTATCTGCACTGTTTTCTGTACTGTACAACACTTTGAGACATTTTTATAAATTATGGCACTCAAATCCATACGTCATAGTACTTTAGTACTTGCTCTCTTGTAGCATTACCTTGGGAATCCAGAGCATATAATACTTCCTTTGGAGGAGAAATTTATCAATTGCTGCATCTGCAGCTGCCTTTGAAAGAAATTTGTTAAAAGAAAAGAAAAAAAAAAAACCAACCAAAAAACCCTGTCTGTTCAGACTTCCACTTAAATATTTGGTTTTGCACTATATTTAGGATATAGCCAAGACAGAGCCAATCACAAGTCTAAAACAATAGATGGAAAGACCATGTGACTGTTAGTTTTTGGGGGTTTTTTTGGTGTTTGGTTTTTTTTTGTTTGTTTGTTTTTTGGCAAAATGCTTCTTTTGTTGTTGCATCAGTTAATATTGGTCTATTGAAGTGCATGGGAAATAATGTTAACTGCACTTCCAGAATTTCAGAAAATATCTATCAGGCTTTTTTAGTCACGTTAAGGGACTGTTTTGTTAATAGAATATTTGGTATTTCCACCAGGACTAAACACATTGTTTGAGATCATGAAGTGTCCTAGTGCTCAGCAGTATCTTGCAAGCCCAGCCTGGCAGAGGAATGATGTCAAGATGATGGGGTATTTCCCCAGGCTGCAATGGACCTACAGTAGGACCCCTGTGCAGTATTTCAATGCAATTGTGGCTGACTTGTTTTGTCTCATTGACATGGAGGTACAAGAAATTCACAGGCACATCAACAGGCCACTAACTATAGTCATAAAGGTTTAGGCACTAGGAACTAAGGAGGTAAGAATCAGCAATGTTTAAAATCCCTCACTCCCCAAATGTGTAGTCAATTACTCTTAGATGAGATGAGGGGTTTAACTGTCCTGACTAGCCAGTGTGGATCTGCTGATTGTTACAAGAGATAGCGCCTGTCTGAGTGCGAATTTCTATCCCCAAAATCCTTCTGACCTTTTACAGCATGCTCACAGCCTTTTACTTGGGAGCCTGGTTCCCAGCTTCCTCATGTGTTTAGTCTGTCCTTCAAGGTACTTTGCCTCACTCTGTGTTGCTCGTGCCATGCTCATATTAATGAATTTGTAAGTACCTGCCTCTAAGGGGTGGATATCTTGACTAATCCATGCCTCTGAAAAGCTCAGATGTGGAAAAAGTTACAGAAATAAAAAGCCTTATGATCACTTCATATCCATACTGCTTATATGCTTATATCACTTCATATCCATGCTGCAAAGTTAGAACAGAACAATAAGCCTGGAGAAGCTGGAGATTGAGGGGAACAGTTTTAGAAAACCAGCTGCAGGTAAGTAGGCATGTTAGTCTGGGAGTAGTAATCCCACTTATCATTTGGATGCCTTCAGAAAATTTTTCACTAAGACATTTTACAAAACTCCTTTCCAGGTGTTATAGGCCAGGCTCTGGTTTTAAATGCTTGGCAAAGGGAAGGTAGTTCTTGCCAAAATTCTTGGAGATGCCTTGGTTTATGAAGTTCAGGCATAGAGGAAGATTTCTCCTGGAAGATTTGAGCCAAGAAAAAGCACTCTCCTGCTGCAGCGTCTAGCCCAGGTAATATTATTATATGCTACTGAAGCACTGAGCGCTATATTCAGGTATTCAGAGCTGTCAGGAAGCACTCCCTGACCTTTCTAAGCTACAGGTGGACCTATGCAGAAATCATCTCCTGTTGATACACCATTACCTTTCTTCCAGGGCCCCACCCCGTGCCTGCAGCCATCTCTGAGTACAAGGCAGCAGCTGGTTAAAAGTGCAGAGGAACAGTACATGATTGTTTAGGACAGGAAGTTGCAATATCCACTTGCAAGAATGTAATTGCTTTTGAGCTGGAACAGGGCCAGGGCGGTTCATTCCAGCTGGTAGGAACAGCTGCAGCTGTGAAGGCAGCCAAATCTGGGCCTGCTGCACGGAGGGGAAGGGGAGAAATGGAGCTTGCCAGCAACCTTCTGAACTCAGAGGTGTGCAGGGGAGAGCCCTGCCCAGGTGCCTCCTCCCCCCAACTCCACTGTGTGGCCCGTGGGGAAGTCTGCAAAGGAACTGGTCACAGACTGTAGCCAGCCACAATCCAGGACTTCTGGCATTCAGAGGCTCCACGGAATTTTGCCTGGACTGCAGCTAGCCATGCTGTCTGCCTGTTTGTGTCCATCCTCCCATTCCCTTTTGTTCAGCTTCTTCAACTCTGTGTCATTCCTCTTATCTCTTTGCCTACCATATTTTACAGTACCTTTCTTCCTTTCATAGCCTAAACCTGCTGGCCAATCCCCCACTCCAATACCCAGGAGCTACTGCACTGAGCTTTCCTAGGGCTTGTGTGTTTCCTACCACCAGGTCTCTGTTCAATAGGCTCCTTCCGTGGAGCCCCTCTGCTGCTCTCTGGGTGTGGCGCCCGGCACCAGCCTCGTTTTCCACTGGCTCTTAAATCGAAAAGATTACATGCAGCAGTGAACTTTGTTAGCATTGTGATATTGTCTAGTGAATCCTACTTTAAATGGAGCCTGCTGACTTAAATACACCCCAAAACCTAACTCTGTGGTCGAAGAATTTTGCTCTTTCTAAAAGAGGGGACCTGTCCGCATGAATCCAACATACACATTCGACACAACTATATAAACAGATTATTTTTAAACTTTAAAGCCCTATTTGAAAACCTTAAGAGAAAAAATATACTGAAACAGGTATCATGCCACTCTAACACAACAGTGGCTTCATTTTGAAGCTGAACTGTGAAACTACAGGTTTTGCACATTCAGAACCTTCCCAGGTTTTTTTCAGCTGCACTTAAATTTTCCAGCCTTGGTTTTGCAAGTAAAGAGAGTCGTGTGACTTCTGAGAGTGGCAGGTCCGCCAAACTGTCTAATGCTGTCTGCCACATGCTATCATGGAAAATAAAAATGCTTTTCCTTTAGAAAAATCTCCTGGAGGCTCCTTGTGCACAGGACTGCTTCCCATCACCTTGCTGTGTGCCAGGAAATAGGTTCACAGGATTATTTCTTCTTCCTAGCAGGGCCAAGTCTTGAGTCAGCTCATGAAGTTACTGTAAGAGCAGGTCCTTTACCCTTTGACTGCCTTGAAGTATGTTGGGGAGCTGGATACATGAGACAGTTTCTTAATACTCATGTTTTTAAATTCACCAGTCTTGATGAAAAACACTTTGATTTTACCCAGCTAGCTACCTTAGTCTGGTTTAAATTAAAGGAGAGTTTTGGGAAATATGCCAGAAGAAGTACTTACGGCATCCAATATAGGCAACACAGTTACAAATGTTTATAAAAGAGGTAAACGAATAAATTACAGAAAGAGAACATTTAATCTAATCACAGCAAGTTCATATCTAACAGAATCTTTTGAGTTTCAGCTGACTTGTCATTGCCCCAAAAGCCTTGCAGCGTTTTTCTGTCTTTTGCACCTGCAGCTTGGAGAGAGCCTTTCAGGGCCAGCTTGGTCCTGACTGAAGGGATTGGCTCCCTCTTGATGACATTCTTTCCCTGTCATTCTTCCTTTCACCTCCAGGAAGAGCCAACTTAATGACACGTCCTCCATGGGCCTTATACTGCTCAGATGGGAGCTGTGGCCTTGGAGCTTTCCTTTGGTGTCAGAACTGGTAGTGCCTGTATTTCTGTGGTTCACAGATTTCACTTCCCCATGCCTTTGAATTTCCTGCCAACTTCTACAGTAATAAATGCACTTGTTCTCATTGGTTCATGGACGGGCTCAGTGAGGATGATGATGTCCAGCTCGTGACTGAGACTGGGCAAGGGGATAATCAACCACATGGAGAAACAAAGTTTATGACACACTTGCCCATACCAGATTTAACCCTCAAAAGACACTACCATTCACTTTTAATCAAATTAGGAGGGAATCTTTTTACTGTCAAACAAGCTCTATGCTGTAGTTTTTCATAAACGACAGGCTGCATTTGAAGAGAATTATTTTTCAATTGATTTATGGATGGATATCTGAAAGTACAAGGCTGAGTAAGACAAGGGACAATGCAATATAAAAGGTAGTGTTGTACTGGTTTGAGAGCTGATATAAACAGAGAGCTTTCTTTTCGTACCTGGGCGTCATCAAGAGATTCTGTGACAGACTTGAATATGGAGAGACAGAGCCTCATGCAAGCATCTTGAAAAATTTGCTGCAACATCCTTGGGGTGAGGTATTGGATCATCCTGTCTGCTGCCATGAGACAGCTGCCTTAAATATTATGAAAATCGTCAGAAAGTGTATACTTAACTTTTTAAAAATCTACTTTTTAAATCCACAGTCAAATTGAATGATTTTACTGTTAGTTGAATGTACCTAATATATATTAGTACACATAAGAAATCAAGATAAAGAAACAGCTTGGCTCACTCATGGTTTTAATGTATGTTCTGGAAGATATTGTATTACTTTTTCAACTTTTTTGAGTATTCGGTGAAAATATCCATTGATAACGTCATTGCCCATATCTCATTCTGATATTCTTTGCCAAATGTCCTGATGCCTCACTCAGGAGCTGGGACTGACCTTATGTGGTGTAAAGTTGTGACTTGTTTTCGAAATGCGAGGGTGTATCCCTCTTATCTTCTTCTGTAAGGTTTGCGCATAAAATGTCTCTCTTCTCAGTTGAAGTAAGAATTTTTTCTACATCTGCTGGCACTGACTGACTTCAATTACTCATTTAAAGAAATTTGTAGAAATGACCTGGTAACATACTGTACCCCCCTGGATATCTATGGCAGCACAATTTTTAGAAGTATGTAGAGCATCTGTTTGAAAGGATGGAGCCTAATTTCTGGATTTAAAATAGAATCTTTTCCATTTGTTTGTAGAATACAGACATATTTTATTCAGAAGAACATGCAACTACAGACACTCCAGAGAAAATGTACTACAGAGTTGAATTTATGTATGTGAAGTTCAACTACTACTTCTTCAAAGCTCTGGCTACTGCTGTTTCTGCACCTCCAGCACTGCTCAAAAGCATCAGAGAGCTTGCTTTCCATGGCCATCTCTTGTCCCTCCCTGTGACTTCCTGACACAGGGAAAATCAGTGGGAGTATGGAGGTAAGTCACATCACTTCTTCCCTTAGTGTTAAACAGCCAGTAATTATTAAACTGAGTCTCAACCTTTTATGTGCAAATAAAAATGCAAATAAGTAGCAGAAATTCATAAGAGCAAACCATTTTCTTTAACTTCATTCAGTGTCAAAGCCAAAATTCAGTTCAGCCTGCTTCGTGTATTTAGTTTTAGGGATTAGTGAGGGACTGCTATTTGTGAAAACTAATGCAAATGAAGGATACATTGGCTTTTAAAATGACTGCAAAAAGCACATACTAGATTCCAGTCAGTGGTACTGTTTTGGAATTCATCCTTCAATGGATACATACAAAGCTGTCTAAGTGGTTAGGAGAAAGCCTTTACAATTTATATTTTAACACTGAATACAAACTTTTAAATTATCTATTTACGCATGTAATTCAAACTACTTCACAAACTAGTTTGAAGTCAAACATTAATTACTGAAGAAATTTTGCCCAAAACATGAGCCAGCTTGTTCTGGAGGGCATGCATGCAGTGAGGGAGGAGCAACACAGGCTGTGGGGAATAAGCTGCTGAGGCATGGTAGTATTGTGAAACCTCAGCCCCTGGGCACAGAGTCTATATGGGCAGAGGAAGAAATAAGATGTAACTGAATCATTGTGAAATTGGACTATTTAAAATTCACCTTATGAATCGCTTTCTTCTGGATCCCATGCAATACTGTGATGGTAACATATTAGCTTTAAAAAAGACCTGTTTCAATCCAGTCTTCCAGAACTATGGAATGAAGACAACTTCAGAACATACTGTAATAATAGACACCTAAAGCACATGTATTTATCTGAAAAACACTTTCACTTCAAAAGACTCACTGTAACATTTCTGGGATTTTCTGAACCTGTGCCCACAGAAAGTGCAGTAAAAAGGTATTCCAAGTAGGTTCTTTGGTTTAGGGGGAATGCCAAAAATTGTTATTTTACATCTCATTGTTCAAGCAGAGTGATACAGCTGCTCTGTGAACATCTCTGAAATGCCTCCCCGTGAATATAATTAACTAGGGACTGACTTTCTACAGTTTCTAAGAGCAAAAGAAAAGCCCAGTATTAAGTACTTGCTGTTTGTTATTTACAAGTCAGTTTTCTTCTCATCTAAAACACATCAATTTTTTCAGTGATGGATGTAGTCTATTGACAGTTGGATTCTGTCAGGGGCTCCTACAATATGTGAGAGAAAATCTGTCTGTTGGCATCTCTTTATCATAATGTTTGCTGCCCCTCTACAGCTAGAAGGAAAACAGTTAAAGCAATAAATCTGTTAAAACAGAGATTGCATGTAAATGGCTTCCATAAAGCAATAGGTTCTAAATCCATCAAGGGTTATATTCAGATGGGTAATTTGTTTGACTCTGTAACTGTGTGCAAGCCAGAAAGAGAAATAGATGCTACCACCAGAAAAGCAATGTCTGATCAAAAGTAGTGGCAAAAGTAGGAGAGAGGGGAGCCAGAAACACTCTTTCCTGATGGTATGCCTGCCAAGCCTTGTTTCACAACTCCCACTCCACGTTCCTCTTGCACCTACAGCACAGCCCCACAGACCCGCTGCTTCTCTGGGGAGATGTGAGTGTCACTGTCTGCCGGGACCTGGCCTGGTGTTACCAGGTGGAAGCAGAGCCAGGCAGTGGACCGTTGGACATTGTAGTCTAATGAGGCTCTGGCAGTGCGTGACCCTCTGTGCTTGAGGACATGCATGTCCTCTCTCCAAATGAAAGGCTTTGCCTGGCCCTCTTATCTGTTCCAAGAGGGAATCTAATGTGGAAGTTTTCTGACAACTCGCTGTGATGCTGCTGAGGGATGGGGTACCAGGAGGCTGGTAATGTGCTTGAGTCTGAGCTGCCAAAGACTCAAGAGAGTTTACTTAATTGAAGACCAAAATCTGCTGCAGTCAATGGGAGACTTGCATTGACTCTAGAGCTTTTTTGATCAGGTTCCAAATGATTAATTCCTCATAAACAAAGAGGAAAAAAGAGATTCCAAGGAGTCAGGCCTGGAAGAAATACAAAATTTTGTCCTATAACTGTCATACTCTTTATAAACTGAGTTACATGGTTATATAGCTTCTAATTATCTTGTAATCTTTAGTGCTGTGTGAATATTAATATTTACATGATTGCCGTGTGCTACAGTTCTGTGAGTACTTGCACTTCCAAGAAATGCCTGTTCAAGAATGAAACAAAAAATAACTCACATGAAGAATAAAGCTTGGCCTCTAGGATTAACTTCCAAGCACATTACTGAAATTCCAGAGTTGAGTATGATATAAACTTCAAAAATGCTGACTGGGAAGGGAGGAAGGAAGGGAGAAGAGAATAGATGACAGTGAAAAAGAAGATGAGAGTGGAGAAGGACAAGGACCTGAAGTTCAGTAACATTCATCTGCAGTTTTCAACTGAACATTTTCAACATAATCAGGTTTAATTCTGTGTTGTCAAAATAGTGAAGGCATGGCCAGACAGAGGAAAGCCTAATCGACTCTCCCATTAGGTGGATATGCTTTTTCTTAAATCTGGTTTGATCTCTATGTCTGTGTTTTGGTTACACAGTCATCATGGCCCTAATTTGTCTTCCTCATGCATTGATCTCAGACTTGTGGGGTTCCTAGGAAAGGAAGCAAAGGTCCTCTCTTGATGATCTTTGTGGGTCCCTTCCAACTCAGAAAGTTCTGTGATTCTGTGATTCTTTTTGCTGGCTGTTGGTGAATGAAAGTTTGTGTTGGAAGGTGTTAAGCTCTTGCCTGCTGGGTGATACCAGCATTCTGCCAGCAAGGCTCTGTTTCCCTGGTGTGCAAAGCCCATGTGTCAAGGGCACCTTGCCTGTGTGTGAGGGACAGTTATTGTTTCTTTGTGCAAAGGAGCAGCAGGATTGAACACATTTTGAAATGCATGTTCATTACACTCTGAGTTCTTGTGTATAACTAATCAGTGCAGCTCAAGGGTGGGCAAGAGAAACTCCCTTTTCCTCTCTTAATGTTTCATGGAACACAAACCGTATGAGAAAATATGTAAGGCACGGTCCTTCACAAGTGGGTGAGTAGACATCTGACTGCCAGCATCAAGCTGATACTCACACAGATGCCATCACTGTTTTTACATTAGGGAACTGAAGTCCTTGAGTGTGTTATAAGGTGGAAACATGGCAGTTTGTATTGCCATTCAGTCTAGAGGAAGTGGCAATGGAAGAGACTTCTACGCAGACATGACGTTGCATCTAAGAGTGCCATGGGAACCATGTTCACATGGAAAACCTCTTGTAGGAATCTGACATAATTTCCTTCCAAGAGCTCCCAATGTGCATTTTCTTTTTGGCCACCGGAGCCACACAAAGCCTTTATGGGCAGTCCGCAAAGGGTTTTCAGCAATTTCTGTTTTGTGATGGAATCCACAGATCATTAGTTTTGTGGTCTCTTTATCCTCTCTGGGATTGGAACAAATTAGAACTTGCAATAACCGACCATATGGGAACTGACAGTCACCTGACAATGAAAGTCAGCAATGAAATATTATATATAACAGGCTGTGTATGCAACTTAACACATAACCAAGAAATAAACGTATTGTCCAGAAGTCCAAGGCTTACCTATTTGCCTTAACATTCTTTAAAAGAAATATTCAGAAATCCTGGTATAGTGTCCAGCAGAACAAGCACATGCTAAGTTGGAGAAAAAGCTCAAACTGAACACTACCATGTTACAAAATGTTTATTTGGGACTAGCAGCTTAAAGAAGTTCTGACAAATCTTCACAATGTAGAGACAGTAGTAATTTTACATGGTGGACCTGTTATGTAGAATTTGCACTATCAATCAGAAAATCACAGCTGAGCAGAACAGGGTCAGTTCAGTTGCCTCTTGATTTGAAATTGTTCCACTTTCTTCTGAAGTGAACTGAGTGCTCATATAGCAGTTATTTTGTCTTAGCTGGGAACCCACAATGGACAGCTGGGGCATAACTCAGGCAGCCGAGCTGTCTTGCAAGTGACCCTGTGGTTTGCCACTGCACGTGAGCACATTACCATTAACATTGCAGTTGAACAGAGAGCTTAAATATTCCACACTGGCCTGAAAGACTTTGGGTTCCCGGGGAGGTGATGACTTCCCAAGGTGCTTGAAAATATGACTTGGCTCAAGGCAAGAGTTTTGAGTGGTGGGTCTGAGGTCACAGAACTGGCCTCTTCCCAGGCCAGGGTGAACATACTCTTATCAGTGGGGTTTGACAGGAATACAGCCCAGTGTCTGTTCCCTGGTCTGACTGCACACACTCTCTGGCATGGAAGGCTCAGCTACAGAAAAGCAGATGGACTAAAAATGGTGGACAAATGCTGACCTGCTAGTAGGCAACATTCTTGCTGTCTTCCCAGACTCCGTTTTTCTGATCTGCCAGATATACATGTCTGTGACAAGCAAAATAAACTATATAGGTAGTCAGAATATGAGTGGTTAACTCACACATAATGGCTATCTTTAAACCTACAACTAAAACTTACATCACTCAGGACAGATAGACTCTGGTATGCTGCAGACATTGTTGTATTTCCCCTTATTTCAGTTACAACACATGGTATCCTGAATCTACAGTTAGAGAGAAAGCAGGAGACCATGCTACATTGTATATGTATATGAATTTTAATGTTGTATGTTTCAGTTGCAATGCCTCTTATCTCCTGTCCTCCCTGGGAAATCTCTTCAGTGAAATTATCCATGCCTAATGCTGTCCTAAGCCATCTACAGCACGATGGTTGGGAACAGAGCTCTAAGGCACAAGGGGATGAGCCCACTGGGAGTGAAATCTTAGTGGTCAATGATTCCATCTTGAAGGTAGTCTAGGGGTGGCTTTCAAAAGAAAGTGGAGTTTTCTCCTTCTAAATGTTGCACTGCTGTTTTGTATCATTGGTAAAGGCATATTCATTTTTACCCTAGAGGGTAGACATTCATTATTTTAATTGTAACTGTTCATATGCTGCAGAGAGTCTGATTTTTAACATATGTTCCTTGGTATATCAGTCGGAACGAATCACACTCCTTTAAAAAACTCACTTAACCCAGTACAGGATACTTCTTTTTATATTATTTGTTTGGAAATGTTAACACTCAAATGATCACAAATATCCTTTGAAGTGAAACCTTGCTTGGAGATCGATTGCTGAAATTAGCACCATGGTTGTTTTTGCTTTAGTCTGTCTGCTTGAGGTCTCTGTAACATGTGAGTTGATTGTTTTACAACTTGGAGGTTATCTTTGACATCTAAAGGGGCAAAGCACTTAATTCTCTTCTCTTCCCATTTGGGGTTTGGAAGTAGAGAACATCTCAGTCATGAGAGTCTCCAAAATTTCTCTGTCTGACAAATTGAATTACTAAATTTTGATTCAAACAACCAGGACAGATATTTCAGTCTTGTGTAGGAGAGGAAACATGGAGGAGTCTCTGAAGCAGGAAGGTTGTAGGTTGTTTCACACTCAGTATCATTAGTAGGTTGCAGTAGAAATTGACGTAAGAGAAAAGTCTAGTGAGCTGTGGTGTCTCTGTACTAGATTGGCTAACATGAGGCACCAGCAAGGCTGCTATTTTCAGGCAACACCTTAAGCCCAGGAAATCAGACCTCTTTATGGAGTCTCAAGGCACCTACAGTCATTAGTCACTTAAAAAAAAAATCCTGACTCTTGTTTGGATAAGGCTTAGAGGATACTGCAAGGTTATTTTCTTCCTTGCTCACTGGTCTCAGAATAGATTATGCCTCTAAGGCTCAGTCTCATGGAAAAGCAAGAAATTTGATGGGTTTCAGACTGTCACTCAGAAAATTCATACAAACAGGCCAAGAAGGATTTTTACCTCTCCCAAATGTTTTTCTCCTTTTGCTAAGAATATTTGCAGATCTTGACTAAGTTTGTAAAAGAAGATATAAGACACACACTTCTCAGTGTGAAATATACATTAAGGAACTTGAAGTGTGATTTATTTCCCAAATGTATAACACAATGTTTCACAATCTACATCCACTATCTCATACCATGAGATGATGGCAACCTGTGTGCATCAAAAAAGATTCATCAATAACCCTTTATTTAGGATGCAGCAGGGAAATGAATATAACAGGAAAACAGCTTTGCAGCAATTACAAAATACCTCAAAAATAGCAGCAATAAAACCTTTCCAGAACACAAATGGCTACATTCCTTAGGATATGTCCAAACTGCTTGAGATAACCAGCATCTAAATTTACATCTAAATTTCTGACAAGTTAATAGTGTCAGAAAATCACCACAAATCCTTCTTCATGAGGTCTAAAGCTCAAAATAAAACCTGAAGAGGTCATCAAAACAATGGACTTTATGTGGTCTAAGAGAGCAGAAGGGAATTCCAATAATTCTTCTATAGTAGTATGAGAGTTTTTAAGTTTCTGTTGAAGTTTCTGGAGTTTATTGCTAGTGACAGCAACTACTTTAGTTCTTCTGTGACTGTCTTGAATTTTGTCCTTGGCAACTGTTAAGGGAAAATAATCCGTGACTTACTTGAAAGCTCTCATGAAGGGCTCTGTTAGAGACTTTCTACTGTACACTTACATTAAGACTTTTGGAGGGTGATTTTGTAGAACTGCTTGCCTTCTCCTCTTCCTGGGCTGAGAGAGTCTCTGGAATGAAGAAGGTTGTTGTTCTGATGTGGAAAAAAGAGTTCTGAACCAATGGAAATGTGACCAGCTTGAAAGTTTAGGATCCTGCTCCAGGATATGTAATTATCACTGGAACTTTTGTCCTCAGGTTGTCATAGAAACAAAATAAACTGCATAATCTGAAACAATTGTATTAGCTGAGATTATATAGAAATTTTAAAAGGAAGATAAGGTCTCAAAAAGGGAAATGCTGGTCCATAAACTGATAAGGAAGAAGCTTTTCCAGTGATTTGGTCTCTACAGAAAGGATTTCTGGCACTTGAATGGTGGCTCTTGTCACCAAGATTTGGGCAGGATGATTCACAGAGTCAAAACCTTGCCCTGTGTGTTGTGCTGCTGTGCTTATACATAGGTTATACCAAATGTAATTGTGGTTTGGTCTTGTTGGATGAAATTTTTGCGCAGGACTGAGCTAGCTAACACCAGACCAAAGACCCAGAAATCTTCAAAAAAAATAGGAACAATTATTCTCAGGTTTCAAACTTTCTGAACTGTTCTTTGACTGTTAATTGACTTTGGTGGGACTCAAACCAGGCAAACACTGAAAACTTTTGATGAATTAGAGTGTAAAGAATGTTGAACTACCAACTGGTTCTACTTTGAATTATTGTCTTAATTAGTCATTTGATTTTGACACATCTAAAACATGTACTCTCTTGGAATAAGCTTTCTCTTTCTTCTGACTAGACTGTTTCTCAGTCCTCCTCCACAGTTTAACCTGTTCTTCAAACAGCAGTATTAGTGCAAGAAAGATGAGCGCTTTGCCCTTGTCAAGACTGAACTCTATAATTTTCTTTCCTCCTGAATCATCTGTTAGAAGGACGTGACTCCAGGAAATTATTTTTAAAATATTATCTCTGTGATGGAATATGGCATCTTTGATGAGGGTGACCCATTCAAAAAATACATTCTGCTCGTAGTTTTTGAGCCTTTCCTTAAAGACTTCATTATAAAGACGTCAATAAAATTACTTTTAACTTAAATGTCGTAGATGGTTAAGAGTTGGAGAAGTAGCTGATATTTAAATAGTTACATGTAACTGTTCCTGAAGAATAAAGCTCCAATATTTTATTCTGCCACTCTGCACTTTTTTGTGGTGTAATTTCTGTTTCCAGTTCCCCAAAACTCTGCATATACTCATTGTTCTTGGGGCCAACACAGGAATTAGATGTTCCCTCAGGATCAGAGAGTCAATGCCTTGTTCTCTTGCTACCCTCATGAAAATCCCATGTAATTATTTCTAAATTTCTTTTCATTGTTTTTGTGACTTGTGAGTTCTTGAAGGCAATGAAAAGGATGGGATTTGTTCTAAATTTAGATGAAACTATTCAGAGCACAAGGTATAGGAGAGATGAAACCAGCCTCTAGCAGCTTTCCAGAACCATGTCTTAAAAAAATCACAGCCCATCATGGATCCATCTTCTTTAATAAATTCAGGATGACCACACATAAATTCCTGCCAGCACATCTCACATAATTTAAATAATCCCTTTTTCTCTTAAGCACACAACTTCTGTTTCAAATCATGTCTATGTGTCTGAAGGACACTGGTGAAACTCTTCAAGTAAAGAGAATTCAAATAAATTTTATTCAGGTAAAATAGAATTCACTATTCCCACACACATTGTTATGAGGATTAATTACAACTGGTGTTTTGACTAAACTCCCAGAGCTAATTTCAAGGAGATATTTCTATGTTACCAGATATGTTCAAACAGTAGGCTGAGGAGACCATGGTTGAGTTTCCAACACCATGTGATTTTTCCTGTCTTTCATGACCTCCTTTGGAGCCACCCATTCAGTTTCACTCAGTAAATCCTCTGGGTGAAGTATATGGTTACAATCCATTACTATGCTTACTTCAGACAAGTAAATGGAACTGCACTGCAATTGTTTAGTTTTTAAAAATAGTTTTAGTTTTTAAAAACTTTACTCCTCTTATACTGAGCACAAAGTTTGCAAGGTTGCAGCAGCTCCAGAAAGAGCAGAGCCTGAGATCTCTTACATTGTCAAATGACAGGGACCCTGCGGTTGTGAGACAGCTTAATAATATATACATTTTTAAAAAATCATTTTGTAACTTGTTTATCATCACTTGATCTTTAATCCAATTTTACTGAGTCATAACTGAAACTCCTCCTTAATATTTCCTTATCTCCATCAGCTTTGGACTTTTAGCCCATGTTGACAAATTTAGACAGAGAGGCAAGAAAGAAAAATCGTTTCATTAGTAGATTAATTTAACAAGCAAGAGTAGGAGGAAGCTATTATTTTATCTTGTATTTTTAATTTATAACCATATGACCAAGAATAAAACCTAGGTTTCACCAATAAACTCATCTGGAGTACATGTGTAAGCAGTTAAAAAAGTATGCTGGACTTTGGCAGCACATCTGTCCTAAATAGTCAAGCAACAGACTGGGAGTTGCTTTTTCTTCCTTTCACAACAAAACCTTCAATATGAGAGTCTGAGGAGGAGAAAGAGGAGGGAAAAAACCAAACCAAAACCCCCCCAACAATGCAATTTTCAAAGCTTTTACCCTTATAAATGAATTAAATTTCTATTGTGACTTGTGATACCGAAATCCAGATGAACAGTTAGAATATAAATAATTTTAAACCTCCTTTTCCCTTCAGATACATTGACAGCATGATTTCCACAAAGTCACCTCCAAATGCACCATTTGAAGTAAAACTGTGTTCACTAGATATGTGGGTACTGACAGCTGTGCTTCAGAATTCCAAAAAACTGTTCCTTTTTCTTTTTTTTTTTTTCCCTGATAAGTTAAGTATTTTTATACGCTTAGAAGAATAACATGTGCTCAGTCCTGGGATAAGAATGTATCCACTAGTGTAAACTAGACATCCACATTAAAAGACAGAATTTTAGTGAAATCACATTGCACTTTTGTGCTTTCTTACTTTAGTGGATTTAATTGACCCAAATCTGTGCAAGCTGCAACATATCCTGATGGATTTTTACTGACAAAAATATTTTTTATGAAAACCTGATATTCCTTTTTGGATTTCTGTTAATGCTTGGTAGTTAATGCTTTTTATTTCTACTAATATTTCTAGTGTTTTTATAGTATGAGTTCTGAAGTTCTGGCTCTAATTGTGCACCCCAGTAAAGAGGAGTAACAATATGAGATTTGCTTTTTTGAGGTTAGAAAATTTTACATTTTCACATAATTTTAGAAACTTTTAATCTATAAAACCACAACAAAATTACAGGGGAAATTCCAGAAAAAAAGGAAAATACAAATTATATGGAAAAGATTTGCTGAAATATGTATTAAAATGTTGATAAACTTGAGTCAGCTTCATATAAAGGCTGTTTTACCTCTTTGGCTAACTTACCTCTTTGTGGCTCACTGAGCCACCAGTTTTCCTTTGTGGCAGCCTAGTCCTAGGGGAGCCACCAGGTTTTGTGCACAGGAGAGATGTCTGGGCAACTCTTCCATCCTACTTGTTTTTGAGGTCAGGTTTTAGTAGAGGGATCTGAATACTGTGAGTGCTTGCAAAGCAGCTTATTGGGTCCCTATGTTAGAAGATGAATTAGGAGGAAATCACTGTGCTTTTACCTCACCCTTTGTGAAAATTCAGAAGATTGCTACTGTACTTCCCATGAGGTGAGGGAATCCAGGTATTTTTTGGGATAGAGCAAAAATGTTTGAATGGACAAAGCCATTAGAGCATGAAAGCACATCTAAGACCACAGTGAACTCTTAGCTTCTAGTTTCTTGAAGCTGAATTTTAAAGACTTCATCTTTGATGGATGCAGACTTCAATTAAGGTTTCCCTCTAACAGGTGTCCTGAGTTAGGGATGTCTTGGGAATGGCTGTCACTAAAACCTTGATACCTGTAAAACCTTGATGCTGTAAGGACCTGGGTATAATTTTGTAACATCTGGTAGCAGCCACCTGATCTCTGACTACTGCTGCTGATTTGTCCACACTGAGACAATTTTTATCATAGATATCTCTAACATTTCTTCTCAAGACTGACTGTTTTGCAGGCTGCATCAAACAGCAAGTAGCTTAAAGGCAAATATTTGTCATTACATAGAAGTTTCAATGTCTTTCAAGCCTCTACAAGCTTTATTCATGCTTAGCATCAAACAAATCAGAGTCTGTTATGCATATTGCTACAAGTATGTGAACACTTTTGGACAGGGTGCTGAACAAGAATTTATTTCTCAACCAGTTTTGTCTCTTTTGTTTTAGTTACAAGAATTTTTTTTTCCTTTTAAACAGGACAAAACAATATGAGAAGTCACCCGCAACATCTGCTAATATCTAGATAAACATCTCAGTGACTCAGGCTGCTTCTGCCCTGTCTGCCAGGCCTCTGCTGCCACCCACCGTGGGTTGCTGAGGAGAAGCTCCAGGTGTGTTGTCAGCTGGAAGTCTTTTGTATCTGTTTTGCACACAAATTGCCAAATGAATCACCAAACAATGTGATTTACTCAATATGTAGAATTTTGCAATGGGAGAATTGTTTCCTTATAAACAAGCAAATCTTCAAATATTTTGAAGGGCTATTTCCATTCAAAAGGGTTGCTGAATAATACTGGTTAAATCCTGTAGAAGCAGAATTTAAAAACTGCTCAACTGAGTATGAATGATGATCTCTGGAAGTACAGAGTAACCAGGGACAGATTTTT
>VXBQ01008298.1:112661-126566 GCA_013400175.1 Phainopepla nitens
AGTCTCTGAAATAGCATAGGCACATTTGAAAATGTCACACTATGATAAACTCCCATCTGTTGTCCTTCCTCCGTGGAGAGCTGATTTATGTCACTGTTCTTTGCTGTGGTGCAACCCAGCACTTTCCAACTTGAACCGTCACGTTTGGATAATGTCTTAAAATCATTCATGTCTATTAGATGATTACTTTCATGACTTAATTTTTACCCCCTCAGTTGATGCCAGACAGTTCCCCAGAAGCAGCACCTGATTTGTTAGTGGCTGGAGGCTGCCTGCACCCCACAGAGGCAGGAGGCCACCATCACCCTGCCTGCAGTGAGCTTAGGCACGGCACTGCTTCTGTGGCCACTGCTCTCAGGAGCAGGTCTCTTCAGAACTGTTCTCACAGCAGCTTTCTCAAACAATAAATTTCTCTGATATAGAACAGCACTGTGCAAATTTTATTGTTGTGTGTCACTAGAACATACCAAAATGGTTTTAGTGATGAATCAGTTAAGAAAATCCTTCATCCTGTCCTTTTGGTGTCCCATATCCCATGCAGTGTTTGAGTTTATGGGCTTTTTAAAGGCTCCAGTGATAACTCTTATGAGCTGAGTCTTATACGCAGCCATAGATAAGTGTAGGCAGGAGGAGGTCACAGACATGCTGGGAAAATCTGCTGTCTCCTCATGCAGGGCAGTCCAAAAATAGTATCCTAACTGGTCCTATTAACTCTTTAAGGTCCTTTTCCCATCTCTTGTGCATGTACTTGGACTGCCTTTGGTGAATTGACATCACATTTTTCCTGTGAACACCCCATAAATGTGTAATCTGTTCCCCCATGGATTTTGGCATGTTTAGTTGTCCGCTGATGTGCAACACTTGGTAAGAGCTGTCACAGATGTTACCAGGGGAAGACAGCCTCTGAAATATTAATGCTTTGTGTTCAAAGACTTTCATTACATCAGCTGTGGCCAGTGTTCTCCAATGCCCAGAAAGTGGACAAGGAGAGTAGAGTAGAGAGGTGTGTCCCCTTCTGTCTCCCAGAAGCTGGGTAATCTCTCTTGCCCTCCCGATGTCTTGCACACCCATGGCTAGGAGAGAGGAACAGCAGTCCAGCTGCACAACCAGAGAGGTCCTGCTGAGAGACGATGTCCTTTGGTGGCTGACACAGCTCCCCAACTTGACTGGGGTTCGCCTTAGGCAAATGTGTCTCTGGCATCAGGAAGAAGAGCTGCCCCAGGCCATGTAAGGCAGGAGTGTCACACTGCAGGCTTTCCCCAGGAGGACCGGGAGGAACTTGCTTCTGCCCTGTAGTGCCTTGCTAGGCTGCTCTGCAAATGATAAATGACTTCTCTGAAGGCTAGTCATGGGGGAAGCTGTCCAAACAAAATGGATTTACAGTCCAAGGCACTTCTATGTCTAGCTGGCCATTCTGGTGCTGCTGATGGCCCATATCTGTGGCTAGCCTGTTTTTCATTTTCAGTATGAGAATATTTTCCCATCTAAGATGCTTTCAGAAGAATCTGATTTTCAGCTGATAGTTTGGTGAAAGCAAAACCTTTTCCTCCTGACTGCTTTGGGGGTACAAGAGAAATGCCAAGTTCTGCTAAGAGTTTTGTCGTTTTAGATAAGATGTACAGAGCTTTGGTTGTTTCCTCTTGTAAAACTCTTCCATTTGGGATAAAAATAATATAGGGAAGAGAGGGCCACATTTCCTCTTGGTAGGAGCAGGGACTTTGATTTGTTAGCGAAGACTGTTGTAAAATCAAAGTATTATGAGGTAAAATTTAGATCACAGATTAAAGTTTTCTGATGTAAGTAATGGAAAACCTTGCCAGTCATCCTAGCTGTATCCCCTTCAGCTTCCACAGCACAAAGTAAGAGAAGGACACTCTCCAAACAGAAAGGATGTGATCACACATTTCTCAGGCTGCTGCTAACAACAGTTTTATTAAACAACAGATACATCTTGTGGCACAAAGCAGTAATGGGCATGCTGAACTCAGGGTATGAAGGTCATTTATGTGAAAAGTGTATGGTAAATACTTATTGATAAGTTGCAGGCAACCCCAGACAAGAGTGAAAAGCTTTATGTGCTACTAGCATAAAACAGAATTTTCAATCCTGTGACAGCACTGTTTTGAAACCCCTCAGGGTCAATACTGTAAGTGTGTCCTTATATGCCCAGGATTCATATGTCTTTCTCCATCTGGCTCTTCTCTCAAAACAGTTTTATATTGTTCTACTGACTGCAATGCATATATCATACTTCTCAGATCTCCAGAAGAGTAGAACTGAGTCAACAGGGCAGAAGATAAACGTAGTAAAATACTGAGTGATACCAGGTGACAGGAAAGAATCTGCAAACGAGCATTTTAAAGGGAATTAGGGAAAAAGTTTAGGCAAAGAGAAAAACACTAAGACAGAGAAAAATCAATAGTTTTGAAGATATAGAATTCAGTCAGAACAAAGAAATGTAAAATTATATCCTTAAAAATTATGCAGAGTATAAAAGATAGTGCTTTTGGTTTACAAGTTCAAGGTAGTGAAAGGGGAGAAGGGAAGTTTTTTTTATCTAGGATTGCTAGTGGGTTACTAGACATAACCATTAAAAAGGTCTATTATTGATCATTTTAAAAGCTGAATGGGCTTTTTGGATGTGTGTTATCCCAGGAATTGACTCCATATGAGGAGTATGTGTGTGATATTTTACTGATTCCAGTCCTAGCTGTGTGTGTGACATGGTCTGTCACTGCTTTTTCACCTTCTGTGCACTGGAGCTGTTTGTTCTGGCTTAAAGCTTACAGAAAATTTAAGATTTGTCATGTAATAAGATAGAAAAAAGTGGAAAGAGGCAATAAAAGCCAGTGAAATCTTTGGTATATTCATCTAATATAACTAGGAAACATTGGGATGCAGCTCTGCTGTACTCTGTTCATGTACATAAGTAATAACGCTGATGTTTAAAAGAAAATACTTTTTCTCCAGTGAGGCACCACCCAAATGGCCTAAGAGACAGCATCTCCTGTATTCTTCTGGCTGAAACTCGGTTGCTGTGTTTTAAGGGCCAGATCACCAGCCATAACATTGCTATTTTGCCTGTGTGTGCGCAGACTTGGTATAGGCTGGCAGTGACATACAAACCCGAATGGACAAAGGCTAAGGGCTTTGATACATTGCAGAAGGGCACCAGACTGTCCTTCCTCGAGAATTAGACTGCCACAAGTCTGAGAAAGAATAGCTTTTCAAATTGATGGGTCATTAATAATTCGTCATAAGTGAGTGTGCTCTTTGGTTTTCTCTTCCCTTCCTTTAGCTATCTGGTTTTAATGAAAGGATATTTATTCTCTATTAGCCCTTTGGTGCCTGTCTCCCTATTTCTCTTTTCCAGATACCCCTCACAACTGTTGTATTGTGCTCTCTTTGGGGATTTCCTCAAGAGAGGGTGCATACCTGTTCTACAAATAAAGGGCTGTATATAGGAGTTGCACACAGTGCTGTCACGATGCCACAGAAACAGACCCTCATATTTCTTCAGTCTTTTTTGCAATAAATAAAATTCTATTTGACTTTTGTAGCAATAATGCTTGTGTTCTCACTGCCTCCCACTTGAGCATAGCAATTCTTGATCGGGTACAGCATCAAATTGCAGCGGGGTTAGCATGTGGTAACAAGAATGATGCTGTGGGGCCTGAAGGAGGGAGAGCATTGCTCTAATTTTAAATCACTGAATTGGCAGCTTCATCTTAGATCAGCTTACGCAGACTTAAAGGATATTGCTATGATCTATTTAACTGAAATTAACCTTCACTGATACTAGGTAATTACATTCCAAAATCAGTGGCAAACTTCTGTTAATCGGCCCTGTGTGACACTGTCCTTAAGTTTAGGAGCATTACCTTCAAGCAGCAAGAACAGATATTTAAACCCAGCTTTGGGACCTTCTGAGTCCAAGCCAACTTTGTGGGCAGCTGAGCGTTTGTGCAGTGCAGTGTTTTAATCAAATATATTCTGCCATGTGATGATTTTGCAGAGCAAGCTGACTTTAACCTGTGACCAAGCGTACCTGGCTCCTGGGCAGTCTTGTTCTTAGGAGGGAAAAGTAAGGTAAGAAGCCTCCTGATGTGTCCTCTTCCTGTGTGCAGTGAAAGTCTCACCTCCCACCATCTCTTCTCTGTAGGGACAGCACTAGCATGGTTCCACAGGCCTGCTCTAAAGGAAGGCAGGAAGAGACTGGGAAGAGCCAGTGCTAGGGACACCTATTTCTGGAAAAGGGCTGAAAGCCATCAAAGCAATTCATGTTTATAGGTCATACAGGAGGACAGAAATAGGAAGCTGCCTTGTTCATGTCCTCATTTAACAATGACTTATGGACATGGGAGAGGAAACTGTTATTGAATGGCAACAGCAGATGACAAATCAGGTTACTCTGCTGTCTGAATAGGTTAAACCCAGTGGATATCATCAGAGAGTGGTAGAGTGTCCTAGAGAAAGGATATGGGGATGAGAAGGGTAAGCAGTTCTGCTTCTCAGCCCCACCCATTCCCATAAGCCTCTGTAAAGGGGCCTTCTTATGGAGTGGCATTTGGACATGAGAATGTCTGGTTGCCTGAGAGAAATCTTTTGTGTTTGGGGGATCAGGCCAACTTAGTGATATTTAACTCTATCTAAATATTCAAAGCTTCCCATTTAGGCAGTCATCTGCGGAAATAAGTGAGTTAGGACCCATGTGTAAACGCCGCAATAGTCCCTTGTTTTATTGTAATGGTTTTCCAGACTGGCAACTATTGTGAAGATACTTTGAGATTGAAGCTTTGCTTACCTTGTTAAAGCTGACATTGTTGTGATCCTTTTCCTTCTTTTAATATACTGTGACAATCTGCAAACTACTGTTTTCTTTATGTGGTCTTAGAGTCTGTGTGGAAGATTTCTTGTTGTGCCTTGTTCTCTGGTTCTCATCAGTGGTGTTAAATTTGTTGAGGGATAGGTGCAACAAACTCTGCTGTACACTCATGGGAAAGCCCTGCATGACTATAAGGGAAGGTAAGAAGGAGAAGAAAAGGTTAAGTATTGTCTATTTAAATTTAAGCACAGCTGAGCTGCTAAGCCAACTCCAGTTTACCTCCATGCTCAGCATATTCACCCTTCCCATCAGAACTTTTGGGTACTAGTGGTGGTCAGTTCTTTACAAGTTTCTCTCTCAGCTGCTCCAAAACACTTGCTCTTCTATTTGATGCTTTCTTGGAAGCCCCCAACAATGTAGGTCTGAGCAAATCTGCTTTTCCTTGTGTTGTGTTGAGCCCAGGTTCAAACTGTGTCCAGAAAGAGTTCATCATTTTGTGTGCCTCAGCCCATATATAGAGGAAAGCAGCTTACTGGAGTTAAGACCAATAACCAGACTGCTTTATTTCTACTGAAATAGAAGTGATATGGGAAAAGATCAGGCTTTGTTTACTCAGGGTAGAGAAAAGATCCTGTAATGGCTGAGACATAAGGCAGTAGGATATACACATCTAAATGTAATGCTACTAAGGTGCTTCTAGAAGTGGAGAGCTGCCAGGCATCCTAATTGCATTCTAGTGTCTAAGACAGACAGAGAGGAAAAGTGCCTGTGTATTTTAATGTCCTCTCCTGGGGTCATATTCTAGTCCCATTCATTTGGGGTTTGAACTCCTTTTTTTTTTTCCTCTCTTGAGAATGTTTAAACGTTAAAGTTCATTATGAGTCTTGGATGAATTTCTGAACCCTTCCCAAAGGCCTCTGAAGCACTCACACCTGTCTGTTGATGATGACTTGCTGCATACTTTATTTTGTATAAGGTCTCAAAAATTGCCTGGTTTGAGCAACCTGCTGATGTTCCCCATAAAAAAGGAAAGCTTTAGGAATCCCGAGAGCCTGGATAAATAGTAGAACTGTTGCTCTTGTAGGACACAATTCCTGTGTTCTTAGCCCAGTTTACACATTGACTCATTGAATGACCTTGGAGAAAGTGTACTGGAACAGGGATTGACTTCATCAGGCTGATGATTAACTCATCTCAGCCTTGCACGAGTAAAAGAAAGGTTTCTATGTGAAAGAAAAGCCCCCACCAAAGCCTTAATTCAGCTCTTTTCATGCTTGCTGGGCTTTACTCTGAGTTTTCTTTTACAAAAACAATGCCATCTTTTATAGATGAGAGGAACACTCTGTCAGAACAGAGTGATATAAGAGAGATGCTTCCATTTGCCAAAGATTCAATCCAACACCGATGGAAAAATCTAAATGAAACTGCTCCAAACATTTCTGATCCATGCTGCAATATTATTTGAAACCAGAAATATCTGCATGTTCATCTCCATGCTTGTTCATAAAAGATTACCCCCAAAACTCACATCCTTTACTCTCAATTAGGAAAGAAATGGGTAGTAGCTCTTTTCTTCACCATGTTTTGATAGTGAGCTTGAAGAGTGTTTTCACTGGAAAACTGCCCAGAGAGCATTTTATTGGTCACATTCAATTTTAAAATGGTTTCTATCTCCCTAAACCCTAGGTCCACAGTACTTAATATTACTAATGGGATGGTGAGATTGCTGAGCATTTATCAGCATAGAGATATCAGAATGGAAATAGTAAAATGATGCATTAATCTTTGAGTTCTCAATATGTCACCACAGAAGCACCCACTGCCCATTATTGAAGTGTTACAAAAATACCAAGTTCTTGATAACAGACCTGTTGGAAGAGCAGTAGAAGTGCTGGGGAATGAATACTGCTGTTGGTCCAATCCTCCCTTTCGTTATTCATCTTCAGTCACAGCCTGGACTTGCAGGCAGCGCTGCCTGCCTCCCATGGAGAAAAGTCATTGCCATGTTGTCTTCAAAGGAAAGATAAGAGACATATTGTTTATTGTTTTTTTTAAAGTAAGTGACACTAAGTACTCTTATGCATGATAGCTGATTTGTGATGATAGCAGAGCTCTCTCTGGCTTCACTGTCACTAGGTGAAACTCTTGGGTCCTGACATTTATTGCAAACCAGGTTAGAGCCTTACGGGTGAGGAGGAAACCAAATAGCAGGCAGCTCATGATTTGCAGGGCTGTGTTAACAAATAACACCATTTCTAGGCTTTCCCCTCTCTCTGGTGCTTCAGATCCTGACCACACCCATAACATATTCCCAAGGGAAAGAACTAGAAAGTGGAAGAATTGCCCATTTGATATTTCTGGCTGATGTCTTTCTCTGATGAGGAGCAGGTTGGCGTCAGTAACACTTGCACCTTTGCCTCTCAAAATGCTTCCCACAGGCTTTATTGGGTAAAAGAAGTCTAGTTAACTGTCATCTCATTAAACAGCCTGCTTCCCTCTGGGTAGTGAAGGAACTGGAGATAAGTAACACATTTGTGAAGGTTCTTCCATTTTCTACTACAAGCAAAAATAATTGGTATATTTTTTCCTATTGAAATCTAGGGAATTTTTTTTTTCATTTATAACTGGGGAGGCGAAAAAGTTGTGGCTTTGATATATTAGGGTGATAATCTTTCCTGAGAAAGAAGGCTCTTCTGGTATTTTCTCTAGCATACTCAGAAAGAGGCAGCATGAATGCCTCAGGTGGTTTGGCTTTGTTTATTCTCTCAGTGAAAGAAGGAACTTTCAGCCTCTAGTAAAGAAGGAGAAGAAGAAGAAACAATGATTTCCCAGATGGACTTAATCCATCATCCTTGCTTGGACCACGAATTATGCTGCAAAGAGTAGTACACCACACAGGCTGAGGGTTCTGAGAAGAAGCAGCATCTTATCCATATGTTATGGTACCCACATTTTTCCAAAGGCTCTTTATAAGCAATGGAACTGCTGCTTTACAACTTGTACTCATGAAAGTGGTGATGATTTTATTTGTGGAATAGGCAATGGGGCAAAACAGAGATTTTTTCTTTCAATCCAAATCTCCTAAGACATAGGAGCATATGCAGTGAAATGTGGGTTTTACCTGCCATAATATGAAAATGTACCTTTTTCATGAGGAGTGCACACTTTCCCTCATGAACAAGAGGTTTGATGTTAACCAGGACATATACAAGCCTGCAGTCCTTTGGTATGGCTCTCTAATAGTACTGTTGGCCTATCTCTTCCAAAATCAGATCCCACACACAAAATGTATGTTTAAGTCAAACTTTCTCTGTCAGACACTTATCTTAAGATCCACAGATGCTTTGAGGTGTGTCAGATATAACCAGAGCTCACAATGCTGCAGGGAAAATAAAAGCTCTGTTTATTCACTTAGTTATCTGGCTACTTGTGTCATCCACAGTGTCAGACAAAATGTCAGCACCTCTGTTTAACTCATGTTTCTACTTTTCACAGACTTGATATTCTTAAGTATAACAAATACCTGCTATATATCTTATAAAGGGTTGGGAGGCATGTCTGAAAATTGTAACAGCAGTTCTATAAGAAATCAGTCGATGCTTGTACACTTTACCTGTCAGGGCTGCCTCACACAACCAGGTGTACAGATAGTAACAATCCTTTGAGTGTGTCTCAGAAGAACAGAAAAGTCTCAACTACCAGCCTTGCAGATTCTTTGAGGTTGCTTGCCCAGAGCATTTTATTTAACCAGAATAAACACTGTGCGCTGGTGGTGACCTAGTAGAGCACACTGCAGGGGAAATCATTAATGCCCACACATTTGTTCCCTTGGTCACCATGGCCTAAGAATAAAAATTCATCTGTGGTGATGCATGTGCACTTTGCGGGGATTAGCACATCTGTATATTTCCATTTTTTAATAAAATGTCAGCTACATGAGTGTTACAGCACTCGTGATGATTACTGTTTTGTGCATCTGCTAAAACTAATGATGCAAGGAATTTCTAAAGTTCAAACACTTTCTTCATTTCCTAAAGCTCAAAGACAGAACACTTCTGGGAACTGACGGCAAATTTCTGAATTGAATTAGGAGGAAAATTGAATTAGGAAGGGTTTTTTTCATTTCATAAAACACTTAAATGTCCTACCACAGTACAGCTACATACAGTAGACCACACATAGTAAAAATTCCAAACTAGACAAATAAAAGTCTTGATTTACATTTATTTTTGGAGGCACAGGATAAGTTAGAGCTTCATCTTCTCATTTGAATGAGTGAAGTTCTGCTTTTGTTTTTGTTTTTAGTTGTTGGGGTTTTATTTTTGTTTTGGTTTGGGTTTTTNAAATAGGGTTGAAATGTGCATTCTAAGCATAAATGCCTGTCTAGACTTGTCTGTAGCTGAGGACTGGACTGCTCTTGCCAGCTCTGTACTCAGCTAGTCTGGTAATCCTGACCTGACCACCCTTTCTAACAAAAGCTACCTGCTGAGGCTTACTACAGCAAGCCACCCATTTCAGCAGAGAGCTGCTCTTGGTGGGGAATATACTGCATATTGAGGTAGTGTGTGATGTATACTGCATTCCTATTTCTCATTAGCCGCCCATGGAAATATGTGTAGTGAACAGATGATGTGGAGCACAACCCCACTCTGATAGTGCCAAACATTACCTGGCTTTGAAAGCAAAGGAATTTCCTTGTGTTGGCAACTGTATGGTTGGACTAGGGCAGACCTTTTCTTGGTAAAGTAACTGTTCCCTGTCACAGTAGCCTAAGGCTAGCTCTTAATCATCCATCAGCTGACCATTCTTCTGTGGTGTCCTATACCACCTGGTACGGTGCAAAGATCACAGAGCATAGGTTGCTTGGTTGATTTCAGAATTAAATTCCTAGTTCAGAAAAATCTCTGAATCCTATCTCAGTCATAGGAGAGGTTAAATATTGTATTTGCTCTGACTCTTAATGGAAGGCAGTGTTCTGGTGAGCTGAGGCTGAGGCTTAGCTGAGTTGGAGAGGTCCAAAGGAGCACATTGCACACTTGCACTGAGGATGTAATGTCAGCCACTGTAATTCCAGAAATATTATCCTTCCAATATGTTAGCATCATCCTACACAGGTTCAGTCACAGCTGAATAAAAAGAGTTTTTGGTGAAGCACAGCATATGAAACTTTAGGCATAGTTTCTGAATCAAAGACATCCCAAAGTATTTTGCTTCCCTCTGATGTGCATAGCACAATTTCAGTAACTTCCTGATGTCCCTAGCTCCTCCTGTCTGCATTCACGTTTGCCTTCAGCTTTCCTAACCCTATCACTATCCACATCTCACCTATAGCCATAGAAAACCTATATCCCTATCTCTGGAACAACAGCCTGAAGTATCTGAAGGTAATGCCTGCTCATTTTAGAAACTCATATAGTTCCTTTCCCTTCCAACAGGGTGATGAAAAGTATGATAGAGAGTAAAATGAAGTTGGACAAATAATTTAATCACTATCATACAGTATTTATTTTTCTGAAATAGAAGTCCTAAGTAAAGAGAATCTTGTAAACTTTTCCTATAGGAATTAGTTTTAGTAATGTAAAATTTCCACTTAGATTCAGCAGCGCATTCAGTGGTAGCAGGCACAAAGCTCAGTAGTAACTTATTTTTGGGTCACGCCCTAATATTAAGAACAACTTTGCCCTGCATTTGGGAACATTTGGAATGATGTGGTGAGATTGTCATAGTACTCCCCTGTGTCTAAGAAAGTTTTGACAGTTCTCTTTGCTGAAGGAATATCTGAGGAATCTTAAGGCAGGGAGGTGCAGGTTCATCTTGCTAAGCTGTGTCTCCCGTCCTCTTGCAGGCAGTGTTGTTTAAAGCCGCCTCTGAAGTCCTGGGATAGCTTGAGAAGCAAATTAGAATTTATAAAGCCTAAGTAGGACCCTGCATTAAGATTAGCCATGGCTTCTTCAGCCTTGAAGGTATTGCTTTAGAGACTTGGCTCATCTGCATTTCCAGGCTCGCAGTGCACAAGTTTTTAAGTCTGAGTTGCATTATGGCGTGGATGTTTGAGCTGAGATCCAGATGAGTATGTGTGCACAGGAACAGCCAGACACGCCCCTGTTCCAGAGGGCATGCTGTCCTATGCCTGGAGGTGGCTGCCATGTCTCTACAGACTGCTTCAGCAGGCTGCCACGTGGGCAGAACAGGTGCTTGTGGGTGGCAGTATCATTTACCCACTGCCATCAGGATGCAGTCACCACTCCACACACTGAACAGTGTCAGCAGCAGTTGTCTGTTCAAGATTATGATCCACACAGGCATAGGATTAGAGCAGATTGCTGGTTGCAGCCACCTGAGACCATAGTGTGAGTGCTTGCAAATGGGTTGCTGGGTTTGCTTTCTCTCTATATTTGTATTTGGTATGCTTCATCTAGTGTAATGCAGCAGGATACAAACTGATAGTGATGAAGAAAATTAAGAGATTTCTTTTAATATGTTATGAGATGCATAGTTCCTGAAAGGGAAATAAAAGGAATTACAGGACCAGCACAGATTTCTCTGCAAACATCTTTGAGGAAAACAAACCTGAAAACAATTTGCATATAAAATTCTTCAAAAAAGGAAGAGAAGAAATATATCATATCTTTCTCACAGGAAGGAGCTCTGTTCCCAGTGTTTCAGAACAGTGCAAAGTTTTGTTGACTGCAGAAGTAAAAGCAAAGCTGGTGGCTGGTATGTACCTAATCTCTTGAGCTGTGCTGGACAGAAATAGAGGTAGCTAAGGGTAAATGACAGCAGAAAGAAGCAGCTACAGCTCCTTGATCTGGACATCTTCACTGTTACTCCAGAACCATGTGACCATTGACTTTTGTAAGGCCAAATCTTCTGTTCACACAAGCTCATGGAGGATCTTGGTTTAGTTAGATCTCTCAACTTGTAACTTATTCTTCCATCTCAGAGTGCTGGGAATAATCTTTCAGTCTGAATGCTGTAATTGCAATCCATCAAGTTATCACTGGGAAAAGCCAATGTTTAGCAATCAGCCTCCACTTGTTAACTGTGAACATCAACAAGAACAGCATGTTGTAGTACCAACCTAGTTCTCCTCTGCGGGTTACCTCCATCTCCATTTAACAGTGTGAGATGGTCCATCAGGAGCCGTGTAATAAGGCACAAACCCGTTCTTTTAAAACTTTAAATGGAATTTATAGGAGTCTCTACACAACCCTACTATAACTTTCCTTATCCTTGAGTAGTACAACACTGATTTCCAGTCACAGGCTTAACTTGAGTAATTTTTCTTGATGCTTTATGGAGAAATCACTTTTATCTGTGAATTAATTTTTGCTTTATTTCATATTTATTAAGAAATCAACACTTAAAGTGCTTTTCATATGGGTTTACTTTTACAAAGGGCTACTGAATACTATCAAGTCTGTTTAAAAGAAGTTTCCAGTAAATAGATAATACCTTGCAGAATTGAGCTCAAAATTAATCTTATCAGGCAAAGCAATATTTGTTCTGAAAATGTAATTTGTATGAATTTTTGCATGTTTCAGTGAACAGAAGATACTCAGCACGTATTGAAGCTGGAAAATCATGCCAGAAGTGTTTCATCAGAGCAGTCCTTCTCTGTGAGAGGTCAAGGACCCTGAATAAATCACAAAACTGATCCTGAACTTGGATTTATTTCATGACGTCTTAGAATAGACTGGTAAAACTTAACAGCCTTGTTTACTGCAAAAACCATTTCAAACAAACACTTACCTAAATGCATTTGTCCCTGAAGGTCAGCACAGGGAGAGGTACAATACATCCACTAATGGTGTCTCTCAGATATGGCTTCCGTTGTTGATTTCTGTCTCACCTGCATATTGTCCCTTGTTCACCCTAGGCGTGAACTACAAGAGAAAAGTTTTCATAGGCAGTGAGTGGTCCAGCAGCCTCCCTCCTCTCTAGCAGCATTCTAGAACTGCATGGCTAGTTGCTGGTGCCTGTGGAAGTACAAAGATCTTCACAGGCTTATATCCTTGGATAAATACTTGGGAAACCAAGATGGTGGAACAACCACTTGACATTCAGCAGATCTTCCATGGCTGAGCTAAAAGATTTTAGTACATTTATTTGTGGAAGGTAGTAGAGCTTGAGGATAACTACAAATCAGCCCCAGCTGTTAGCAGAATGAATATGTCTGTTTAAATACTGTGTTTGAACTTGCCTTTGAATTCTGGCCCAGGTGAAAAGCAGGCATCTAAAGCAAGCTATCCAAATATTCATGGTTAACAGCAGCAGAAATGCATGTAATGCACAGAAACTGGTTACTAATGTCCTGTATTGCAAGAGTTCTGTCAGTTTTGAAGGCTTTCAGGATTCCTGAGAGCTAGCAAATGTGAAGTGCTTCAGACTACAAACTACTGCTCTTTCTCTCCATTTATTGTATATACAGAAGGACAAATTCAGAACTGATACAACCTTCCTGATTTTTTTGGGATGTGGCCGAGACAAACTTTGCCCTTTTAACTCTTGTTTTTCTTTACAAGCTGTGTTTAAATACTTTGGGCCCGTGTAGTTTTTTATTACAAGGAAAACATACTTACTCTGCACCTCCTCGTGTCACTATTTTGACATACCGACCCCTTCTTTTCTCTCCTGGCAGTCTCTGGAGAGCCTGGAAGAGTGTAACAGCTCATTGACTTGCAATGTGATTAATCCTTGGATTAGTCAAAATATGATGCAAACAGATCCTGACCCAGTGCTGAATGCTGTTCTTGCCTATGCATGCAGTGTTAGGTACCTTACAACTGTCTCGAATTGATCAGGACATCCGGATTTTGTAACCTCATTTTATAACTGTTCCTCTCTCTCAAATTCCATCCTGTGAAGTTCTGAGGATATGTAACAAGAAGCCACCCAGTTACTATTCCTTGCAGCTATCTGCCAGTGTCACCTGCTTCTCTGGCATCATCATGCAAGCATGCACTGTCACACTTCCCGCTGGAATCTCAGCTCGCGAGTTGAGATTCACACCATCACTCAGCCTGACAAGAGTGTTGACTCCTGGAGCCAGGGCTGTGCTTGGGAGAACATAAAAGCAC
>VXBQ01008304.1:0-110518 GCA_013400175.1 Phainopepla nitens
GTTTGTTTGTTTGTTTTGAGGAGGTGGGGTGTGAACACTGAGGCCAGGAACTGCTTATTTGTATTGTTTCAGCAGACGTTTCCCTTCTTGGGGAAGTAGAATCCTTGATCCTCAAGTAGAGTGTTAGAGTCAGTGCCGATCCTGCTCGATGGCTGAGCGGGGAAACACGTCTAGTGTGGCTGGGAGGGTGAGCAGCGCTTCATTCAGTGTTTCTGCGGCGCTTGAGGCAAGAGCGAAGACAGAAGTGACTACCGAACAGGCTGGTTACCTGTATTTACAGGCAATTAGCGCTGCCCGAGTTCGTGGATATTTTACATTTTTCAGTAACCTGATAACTGCTTCGTATGTGCAAGCTTCCTGATCTTGCTGTGTTGCCCCAATAGCACTTGTAAACACCTGTTATAACACCTGTGTATATATTAACCTGCCTCTGTATGCTTGTAGTATCTTTTTATTCCTCCAAGTTATAGTAATGTTTAGAAAATAGTGATTTCTAAACACTACTACACTATATAACGCTTCTAATAGAAAGAATGCTGTTTAATTAGAAAATGTAGGAGAGCCAGTTTATTGGCATAGATGATGTGATAAGATGTTAAATCTGAGGATGGATATCTCTCACAATTGGCACTTTCTGTGGTTACCTGTTATTTAATAGCGTTTCACTTAAAAGTTTAAACTAAAATCCTAGAAGTCAGCTTGACCCTGGATGGCTGAAGGAACCTTCCCGTGGTAATTGTATACTGTCAGATGGGTTTGAGAAACAGTTGTACAGCACAACCCACACTGAGAAAGAGTGTAAAGGAATACAGTAGATTGTGTCATCTGCTGGGCAGTTCTCCTGGGTTTAGGAAACTTCTTCAGAGTTGCCTTTTGGGTCGGCCTTTCACTGAGAATTGCTAAGTGCAAAACTGCCATGTAAATACTTGCATTTTACACTGATTGCACTGTGGTGGTGCTTCGCATTCAGCTTTGTCTTATTTGGAATAAAAGCTAAGGGTATGATTTCTTTGTATATTCATGATGTGAAATTCAGTTAATAGAAAGGAGCCTTGCAATTATTAGGAAGTGCTAAGGAGAACGGACATAGGTTATGTTTTGATAGTTAGTCAGGAGCTATCTCAGTTAAGAACTGTTACCTGGCAGGCCTGTTGAGCAGCCCTTATCAGAGAGAGAGTGTAAACAAAGTGGCAAGAAAGTGAGTAGTCAGGATAGTGGAGGTAGAGTATGCTTAACAGGTTTGGGCTGGAGGTTTTTTGTGTATGGGTTTTTTTCCCTTTAATCCTTTGAAATTCTGTAAAATACCTCCTACACACCTAAAAATAACTTCTAAAGTAAAAATGGTTCATTGTTCTCACTTGTCAAAGTATTCCTAAGGATTTGAAGAGTCTAACAAAGTTAGTGTTAACTGGAAGGTCTGAACAATGGCTGGGTTGATGGCTGAAATGGCAACACGGTGGAGGAAGGAGTGGTGAGTATAATGGATTTGGTACTCATCTCAAGAATCGTGTTTTTAGTAAAGTGAGAAAAACAATATGGCAAGTAGTCCCCCAGTTCTTGAACTTTTTGGATAAACAACGTTATTTTGATGTGTCATTTACTGTAGTGATACTAAATTTGATATTGGCATTTCTGTAGTATAATTATTTGAACACTTTGAAATAATTTATCTGTCAAGGATTCCTCATCTACTTACTTTATGGAAGTGGTAAACTGAGCCAGAGATAACACCTCCAAGAGAGTGGCTGAGGCTCACAGTGAACACTGTTAATATTTACAGCAGTGGGACTGAAGTAATATTCGGTGGAAGGCTAGTGATGGTTACAGACTTCTGCTTGAAGGGCTCGGTTGCTGAATTGTTCGTTGGTCAAAGCCTGCTTGCAGACTGAACTCTAAAGCCAGTACATATACGTAAAAGCTTGGGGTTTGCCAGCCTAATACATTAATTTGTGACCTGCAGAATATGATTTAAGGTCTCATGTCAAAATGTTCAAACATTTAAAGAATTTGAAAAGAAAAACAGTGATAAAATTTCACTGACATTACTGAAAATTTGTTTATTTGGTATCTAAACATACTTGAAGGTATAAAAGACTCCACATGGTAAATGAATGGAGTATATTAACAGAAATTTGAAATAGGTGTTCAGTACAAAATGTCTGTTCAGCTGGAAATCTTTGTGTGTGTGTTATGTTGAGTGCTGACATTCCTAAGATGCTTAGACTTGTGCTTATTGGGTGTTCCTAACTCTAGCATGACTCGATCAGAGTTCAAAACTAGGTGCTCTTAAAAAGCACCTAGAGATCTCAGTGCTGTTGATGTCCTTACAGCTGTATAGTATGTGCTAACAAGTACTGCTTATACTTACCAGCAGTGCTCACTGGTATGTTTTGTCCTAGGTACAGTCTTTGTGACATAGCTAACACAAAATACCCTGTGTATTTATAGAAAAGTGCCAGAAAGCTCAGAATTGAAATACCTGAGTTGGCCAGTAACTGAGTTCTGTGGTGGTTTAAATTGCAAGATAGTTTATAGAGGTGAATATCAGAAGAATTAAAAAGTACTCTGTGGTGCTCTTTGATTAGAACTTAGTAATGTGAATTGATTAATTCTATTCTATTGGATTGAGAGGCTTTGGCAGTATGGAGCTGTAAGTCTAGCTTTGTGCTCAGCCTTAAGAAACAGGATTTATGCAGGTTTTTTCAATCGGTAATTGATCCCACTGCCCAATTTCATTTGAATGTCGTAGATAGAGTGTTGGCAAGTACTTTGATTTCCCATTACTTTCATGAATAGGCACAGAGGAGAGACCAAGTAATGGCTGGGATGCAAGAAAGCTTCAAGCACACGGTCAGACTTTTTGCTGTGTTATCACAATTGCCTGTGGGTGAGGTTTGGAGCAGTAATACAGGGCTTTTTAATGGAAAATGCCAGGTAGTTCCAACCATGGATGTTGGAATCTTGCTAGGACCTTGCAGTGTGTTGTGAAAATATAACAGTGTCTAAGTAAAACTTTGATGTTCAGTGAAAGATTAAAATATTATTGCTACTTTTTCTAAAATAGTATGTTGCTATTTGGGGGAAGGGCAGAAGTTTTACTGTTCCTCTGCTGCAGTTCAAGGGCACACATTTGACAGGAAATGACCTTGGTATTGCTTTCTTATGAAAACTGAAATTTGATCAAAGTGAAAATCAATTTTTGTATGCTTGTGAATTCTAGCATACAAATACTCCTTTACTATTGTTAAATTTTTTCGGACTCGTTTCCTTAAAAACTAGGATACGTTAGTGCATCTAATTCTGTTTTGATAGATCTAGACTTTCAATTTTTAATTTTTTTTTTTAGTATCTGAACTTCTGCTCCAGCTTTGTCCTTTTCAACAAGCTGTCTCAAAAGTGCACTTTCCAAGAAGAGGAATTCCCCCCAAACAAAAGATTTATAGCGGCTTCAATTGGTGGTATCCCCACACTTGCAACATTCCTGCATTAAATACCTCATATCCTTCTTCCCACAATATGCAGCAGTGTTCTCACTTTCCATGTAGCTGTAGGTACTTTGCAGCAGGTTAGTGTCACTTTTTTTTGTAATGCTGCCATGGTTTTAGGTGATTTTTTTATGGTTGCCAATGTAGTAGTGGGAGAACCAGTTGTTTTACTACATCTATAATGTTCTTGTGTATCTGCTAATGATTGTTATGGTGGCTCAGTGCTCTGTCACCTGTCAAGCCACTAACAGACTGTGTGCATTAGTGACTTCAGTATGATACCTGCTTTGAACTCTTTTGCTTCATTGGCACTCCAGCATCTTTAAACAGCCAACAAGCCAACTGTGGCCATAGTGCCATCATCCAATGTTGTGGGCAGTAATATTGGTGTAAGGTGTTCCTGTGTATCTGTTGTTCTTTGAGCTGTGATGTGAAACCCTTGGTGTGATTCCAGCATGAAGCAGATCAAGAAAGTAATCTGTGTGTTACTGCAAATGTTAGAAGAAGAAGAACAGGAATTAAATGTAGATCTCAATCATAGCACAGGTGCACAGGCAGTTTTTGATGCAGTGAGGAAAGATGGTATCATGTAAGGGAATAGGTCAAACTAGTATTACAGAGTCAGCTGTGCAAGTGGGCATTAGCATTGCACACTTATTGTGAGCCACAGTTTAAGAATGAAATAAAGTGCCATTTTGCCTTGTCAAGTCCCATGGAATTGTTACTAGAATGGAGTAATTGCAATTCTAACTAAATGTTCATGCCTCTTGGATGCTTGCATCAGCACTCATTGGACCCCTGTCTGATCTGCTTTAACTCAGTATCTGGTCAACTGGCTGTTGTGGAGTTCAGGACTTGCAGGAAAAAAAAAATCTGATGGCTCTGGCTGCTAGCACTAGGATAGGGATGGGCCCTTGCAACAGAAGCACCATGGGTAATAGCAGAAAGGAACCACTGGATTGGTTTAGCTGACAGGAATGAAACACAGTCCTAAATGTACCATCCCAATTTCCCCTGAACAAAACAGGATAACAAAAGAGGAAAAAATGGTCAGTGTGTGTATATAGGTCACTGGAAGTTGCTGTGGTGTATGTATTGCATCAACTGTCTTTAGACTGAAGTAAGAGAAAACACATGGGGTTTGTTTTGTGTTGGACTACCTTTGGTTCAAATATGTAGTGTTAAATCAGCTTATTTTCTGTATCCTCTCACAATCCGTTTCAACTCATCAGCTTTTCTCTCAGAAAGAAGTAATTGCCCACTGCTGTCATATGTTTTGAAGGGCTATCTTATGATTGACTCTGAGAGAAATTTCTGTGTGGTGAAAACAGTACAAGAAAAGTTACATTAATGACATCCAGAGATTTAGTTGAAAAGGCAGAGGGGAGAAGTTCTCTGTATTTAGCTGTAGATGCAGTACTAGTTCACTGATCCCTTGAGAACGTGCAATTGTAAGGATCTGTGGAGCATAATTTTTCTGAGAGATGAAACTGTACTTGCTACATAGACTAATCCATGGATTGTGTGGCATGCATGCAGTGCTTGGTTTGAATCCTTTGCACATGGAACAGAAATGTCTTGCTGGGCATACAAGCAGATACACATATCTTCAGTGGTGTTGATAAAACCTGTGATTGTTTTGGGTGCTCCCTATGTCTAGATACTGGTATGTGGAAGCAATTCAATTTTTAAGTGTTCCAGGAACTACTGTAATCTTTGTCACTGTTTCTAGGCATAGCTTGAACTTTCTTATTGTGTGTTCTTATATGGTAGCTGTTTACTTTTTATGTGCTGATAGAGAGCTGAGAAATTTAAACTCTGATAGCCTTCCTACATTATAGGCACTGAGAATTTCCTAAGCTGGAACTTCTGCAAACCAAAACCATGGAGTGCAAATAAAGTCACTGCAACTCCCTCTCAGTTCTTCCCTTGAATTTGGCATTTAGTAACTGTGTGCTCTAATGCTTGAAGTTGATAACTTTCAGGGGATTTTTTTTTTTTGTTGATGCATAACACACTATTGTTGTTTTTCTTTCTGAACTCACTGTACCTACCTTGATGATTTATGTTGACTGGTATGAGCATTCCTTTATTAAACAGTTCAACAAACTAGACTGTAAAACTAATCTAGTTTAACACCAGCCTAGAAAACAGGAGGGGAAACGTGGCAGGAGGAAGAAGAGCAAAGAAAAGGTCAGATCTAGTTTAACTTGGATCAGTTTTCCAGTCAGGTTTACAATGTACCTATTTTTTTCCCCTGCGTCAAGTGTAAGTAGCTTTACTGGAGAGAACAAGGCTTCTGATTTTTAGCAACATTTTTGGGTGTTTGAAGTGTGTGAGTTGGCTGGAGAGGGTCCTAACCAACAAGACTGTTGATGAGAGAGAATACAGTACCACTAACAATAAGATTTTTCCACTTGTTCTCCCTTTGTAGTAGAACTTGTCTAGTGTAACAGAGAACTGTCCTCCTATTTTAAGTCAGTCTGGGAGGCCTAGTGTAAATTTTTTTTTGTTGTTGCTCTGGGTTGGTTTTCTGTTAGTTGAGTCTCCTGAACTGCCTTGCTATGTAAGGGAAATAATAATCAGTATGTGTTATGCTGATGAGTTTTTCAGATCAGTGGATGCTGTTGAGGAGCTGTATTTCAGCTACTCTAGCTGGGGCTTGTACTGGCTGCAGCTAAAACAGGAAAAATTAGTACCTCTTTCCCTTTTCCAACCTTGCCCGTTTTATTTTTCAGCTACATTAGATGGGTGTTTTGAGTAGATGGTTACAATGGATCCCTTTTTCTTGACTATGACTCAAGTATCAGGGCTTCAAACGAAGTTGTTGTTCTAACCTTTAGAGTTCAGTGTGTTTATGTAAAGTCTAGAGGTCAGGCAGAGCTTTATAGACTTCACTAACTTAAAATTCTTCGTCCCAGTTAGAACTACTGTCTTTTATGTTATTCTTGAACTTTACTCTCTTCAATGTGCTTGGTGGGAGCTTTGATAAGATAAGTTGGAACATTAATAGAGGTTGGAACGGAACTGGATTGGTGTGGTTCACATGCATAGTATCAAACTTTTCAAAAGTAAAATGACATTCTAAATTAGGCTACCATACATTAGGAAAAGAAAACCACAGAGCACAAAATCAAAATCAAACACAACCTTGTTTGGGGGTATAAAGTTGTCATGTGATACATCTCTCCTTTTTCTACTGCCAATCTACCACTGTATCCTTCCATTCACTGAAGGCATAAAGAAGCCAGGAAGAAGTGAGGGGGAGAGTAGGGAAGATGGATGGTAGTGGCTCATCTGTTTTTGCGTGTAAGGGCACAGAAGATGTATTGCAAAGCACAGAGAAGTCTGAATCTGCAGAAATTGAGCTGTGGAGGCTGAATTCCTTTTTATGGGGCGTGGTCAGCAGCATGTCACTCTGCAGATCAAAGGGCCAGGTGTCAGGGATTTTTTTTTTATTTCCACTTCTGGCACAGTCCAGGTTCCAGTGTAGTATCTTGAGTGGCTGGATTAACCCCTTCTTAGATAAACATCCTATTCTTGACAAAATTCTTCTAGCATCTCAGTTATTACTGCTCTTGTGTTTGGTTCTCAAATCCATCCAGGCTTGTATCCCCATAGCAGCGTGTGTTGTATTGCAGGAGTGTGAGGTGGGTAAATGTCACTAGATATAATTTTTTTTCCTGTTTTAAATTTTTTTTAAGTTTGTTGGTAAATGAAAGCTTACTGAATTTGTGACTTTTTTAACTATGTTCCTTGCTTTCAGTTTCTTTATAACTTAGTAGAGTCCTGATATCCAATTATGAGATATCCTAGCTTTTGTGGCACCTGGGGATTGATTACTCACGTTCAAAGTGCTGTTCGGGGGGGTAAATTACTGGTTTTCGGTGTGTTTTATTGTAACATGCTGCTACTTTATTTTAAAAATGCTACATTTTCAGATTTTAAGCATTTATCTTCCTCCTTCCACAGTTCCCAGCTTCTTCAAATCATCTTAATTAAAGGCTAGTTAGTCTTACATGTGAATAATAGTTCTTACTGTCATAATTCCACTTTCATGGAATTTTATGGAATATTTAGCTCTATAAACCAGCTTTAGTGTATTTCTAATCTTTTGATCCACTAATAAGTCAGAGGGCAGTGTAATTAATCTAGGGTTGAATATGCTCCTCCTTTTCATAACTATTGTCAAAAAGCTTTGTATATCTTATTTTAAAGTTTTGTTTTCCATTCTAAAAGCACTGCACCATTTAATAGTGCCAGGTTAAAATGCTACTGGTGTAAAACTGCTGGACATCTTTTGATTAACAATTAGTTAGTATTGCGGCCATATATAGTGTAGATTATAGGAGCCCTGCTTGTGATTGCAGCTGGCAGTTTGGCTCACAGAACAGAGCGTGCCACAGGAAGGCCCAGCTAAATGTGAAGATCTGACTTCACTTAAGTGTAGCTATTACGCCCCCTAATCTGAAAATGGGGGAGGATTATCAAATGGCTACTGTTTTTTGACCTTAGTTCAGATGTAGGTCATTCTAGTGTTAGCCACTGATGAGGGGGAAGAAAAATGGCATCTGTTTGAGTGTTACTGCTGTCTTAGACTGTTCTGTGTATGGGCTTGAGTGCTAGCTGTGACAAACTGTTTCAAAAGTTTGCTGTGCTATCAGCTAAATAATGCAGTGATTGTGGAGTTAGCTGTGATTCTGGTACGTGCTCTTTCAATTTTCTTATTCTTCCTTGACCATCTGTCCTTCTCTTCATCCTTCAGCTTTCATGAGTAGATTTGACTAAAAACAAACTTGAAAGTGCTACAGTACAGTGGCTGTTGGGGCAATAAGTTTTATAAACTCATTTTGCCATGTTGAAAGGTGATCCTACTCACAGCAGGGGGCTGGAACTAGAGGGGCTTTAAGGTGCCTTCCAAGCCAAGGTGTTCTATGATCTCTATTTACTTGGGAATTTTGCCACCTGTTGTATGTTCCACTCTGTTGTGGCATTTGAGGTCAGAGATCTTCCTGTGATATTTAGAGTTTCAAAGCTCTCCTGATTGAAGTCCTGCCACACCTCTTTCTGTTGATACCTAAATGTTCTTCAGTTATAGTTGTCTTGTGATCTATCAGGAAGTGAGATCCTCTGGTAAAAGTAATTTCAACTGTGCATCTCTTATTACTTCATTACAGGTATGTTCCTGCATGTACTTTAATTAGATGTGAAATGAAATGTCATTTGTTTATCTTTGAGGCCTACATCATACCTCTCTGCTGACGCAGTGAGTGAGAACTTCCATTGTACTTTCATGCTTCTTTTAACTGTTGGTTAAATGTATTTAGCGAGGTAAAACTTACTCTTAAGGAAATTGTCTTATTGAGCTAGACCAGCTCCTTCAGCATTACTTGTTCTTGTCTCCCTCGTTTTTTGCCAGTTCTGTGCCTGTTTTACGTGCACAATTCTCCGCAGGCTTGATGAAGTTTTGTCTTGAGATGCCAATTAGTGTTTAAATTGGTTAAACCATGACAACACATCTGTCCTAACTCTAACTGATGTCTGTGCCATAAGCATTTAATACCAGTCTGCTCTAATGGTGTCCAAAAACATGCAGTCCTGTTCCATGTCACCAAGCCCTCACAGCTATCTAAGAACCTCAGAAATGTGAAATGGCTTTTGATTTTTGCCCTTGCTCATTTTTCTTAGGCGCCTTACTGCAGTTTGCTTTAATCCCTTACTGCTTTTTAGACAGCAACAACAAACCCTCCCTTAAACTCATATTTGCCTTCCTTTTGAAATGCCAGATTGTTATACCTTCTCAGAAAGAGTTTCTTCAGCAAGACCATGAGACTGGTTAAGATATAGTGGAACGTCCCTGTATTTCCCATCTTCATCCTTGCTGAAGTCTACTGACTCCTGAACATATGGGTTCTACCCTAGTGAAATAAGATTTAATAAGAAATGGTCTATTTGGAACTTGTGGCATTGATTCTTACCTTGGAACATTGGAAGTGTGCAGAGGGCTCTTAGCTTAGTGCTGATATGAAAAACTGCACTTCAGCACTGACCCTAGGTCAACTTTGTGCACAGCCCTCAGAAGCAATGGTAGATGAGCCCTGGGTCCTTAGTACCTATGTCACTTGCACAGAACAGAGCTTTTTCTTAAAGCTGGAACTTCTCTGCAAAACATCAGAGTTTCACTGGACAGCAGAGTTTTTGAGCAAGTGTTTGTCTGTGTGGTGGTTTTGGTTTGAACCAGGCAGAAACACCAATTTTGTGTAGTGGATTTGGTTTGCCAATTTGAGATTTCTCGTCTGGTGCACCAATTTATGTGGTGGGTCTAGCGCTGGACAAACTATTCCCATTAGAATATACTTACTCATTTTCTGCTGTGAGATAGGATTAGGAGAAGAGCAAAGGAGGCTCAAACTTTAAAGGGTATGAAGAAAACTTTATTAACAGAACTAAAAGAATAATAAGAATCAGAATAAAACCTTCAGAACACTCCTCCTTCCCCCCTACACCTTCTTTTCTTTCTCACTGACAACGTACAGAAATAATTCAGTTTATCACCTCTAGAATAGTCTTTCTCCAGCTCACTTAGGGAGAGGAGTCTCTCTTGACGTGCCATGGAGACTTCTCTACAAGGTAACAGTTCTCTCATGGCTTTTAATTTCCACAAATAGCAGCAGCCTGGGAATTTGCAATCATGAAGTTCCTCCCATTATTTACAGCCTTCCTACAGCTGCTTTTATGGGCCATGTCAGTTTATGGAGTAGTCTTTTAAGGATGAGCTGTTCAAAAGCAGAGGTTCTCTTCACCTACTTTTGAGATCATCTTCATCTCTGGGAACAGATGTCTTCATCCTTTGGTGTCTTCATGTTGTTTCTCTGTGTGTCTTCACTCTGTCCTTTTCTCTCACTCAGGAGAGGATTGAAGGTCTGCAAGTCCCATCTGCGCACTGTTGCCAAGCTGGAAGAAAAAGGAGAGATTCCTGGAGGTTTTTTTGTCTTAAAATGTGAATCTCACAGAGGCATGTTCAGCTCTTTAATTGGCTTATTAACATGCCTGGTCTCAAAGCTAGCCAGCAATTGGTTTTGCCAGGCATAGAGGAAGCTCTTAGAGGCTTCTCTCAAAAAAAAAAAAAAAATCACTTCTGTGATTGGCTCCAGTGCAAAACCACCACAGTCTGTAAATCAGTCATGTCTGAATTACTGTTGTCGTCTCTGGCACTTCTTGTCCCAAAAACCTTCAAAGAGTGAACTGAAGAATTAATGTATCATGGATTTCTTATTTAGGTAGTCAGTGCTTCCTGCAGTTACACTGCAGGAGAAAAAGCTGTGAGAGAAACACACTGTAGTGTGACCTGAGGAAACTTGCATGATGAATTTAGGTTATTGAAGCCTGTGATGTTACTTGCTGCGTGTGTCTCTTAATTGGTGACTTTAAGAATACTTGTCCAGTGGTTCAGGAGGGGGTTTTGCTGGCCCACAGCTGGCTTAATGAGGTCTTTACTCCAGGTTGTCATATATGGTAATAGTTTGACAGCAGCTACTTGATGTAATTTCCCACTCATATTGTCTGAGGAGATCCTGACATCTTTTCTGACTGAGAAATTGAATCATTCACCCTGGCTGCTTCATTCAGCTACCAGCATCATAAACTACAAAAAGCCAAAACAGCCTCTTGTAGTGTTGTCTGTGAGAGTAGTTACTTGGTAGTGATTGGTGTACTTGAAGAGCTGTTAACTCCCCTTTGCTCTGTGTGGTGCTGCACTTCTCCACCTGCCCTTAGCTGACCAGATTAAGTGGCATTCAGGGTAGTTGCCAGCTGGATACTCGACAGCTTCCTGCGTTCAGCATCTCAAGTGGCAATCAGGCATTTTCTCCCCTTTCCTTCTCAGCTTTTGTGATAAGTAATAAATGTTTTTATCTCTTTGTGTGAGAGATATGAGTGATCTCGACCTGTGAGACTGATTTAAGAAATTTGGTACCAGATTAGTAACTTTATACTAAGTTCTCTAGAATGCTGGTACTGAGATTGATCTGATTTCCTGCAGAAGTTTTCCTCTTGCTGGAAATGCAGACTGTAATCACACCTTTCATTTAAGAAATCCTATTCATGTGTTCTTCACCTTGCAGTTCACTTGGCTTCCCTAAGTGGTTGCAGTTGTCTTTCCAAATTGTTTAAGAGGGGAAAGTTACAGATCAGCTCAAAGTACTGAAATTTTTTTGTTTTGTCTTGCTTGAGACTTGAGGGAAGCAATGGGTTATGGCTGTCTTGGGTCAAAGAAACTCACTAAACTGTGAGTGGAATAATGAACTCTTCTAAAAGATTCTGCCTTTTCTATTTGTCTTACAATTTATGGTTCTTATGGAGAAAAAGAAATGAACCCCAAAACAACTGATTCAAATCTTTTTTTTTTTTTTTTTTAACTACTTGTTCTTAGTGCAGAAATTATGCTGAGTTCTTTGTTTTGAGGAATAAAATAGGGACATTCACGTTTTTTCCTTTTTTACCTAGTGTAAAGTGCAGAGGTATCTCTTTTTGTTTTTAAAGCAGACTAACAAATTTAGAAGTGAGAATCACTGTCTGTGGAAATAATGAATGTTTGCTTTTGCTAAGCAAGAGACAGTGCTGGAATACAGAAGGAACAGAGTGTTTCTAAGACAGGATAGCTACTGTTTAAACCCATCTGCCTTGTGTAAGAGCTCTTGTCTGTTCCCAACATGATTCAAGTATTCAGAATCTTGCCACTAGTACTTAAAAAAGACATCTGGTTTTCCTTTGTGGTGTTCTACTCCTTGCTCCCCAACTCAGGGTGGACTAACAACTCGGTTGTTAGTAATGTGCATTTTATAGAGTCTAATCAGAAATTCAATACAAAACTGTTACAAAAATCTCCCAGTAAATTCTCATATGTAGTATATGGTTGAATTTGAGTGCTACATGAATTGTTCCACTGCAGATGAGTTCAAGTCCCACACTTTGAAGCTTACTATTTTCTGCTTTATCTTGTGCTATTTAATGGTTGGGAGGAAGTTCATCAAAAGTTTTTACAGATGCTTGCTAATTGCTTAAAGAAAAAAAAAGCCAGACCAAAAAATAAAAACCAAGCCCTAATCACACCTGCTTAATTTTTTTTAATTGTGTCAAATACTAAAAGCAAATCCCAGAGACATTTTTCCTATTCTCTTATATGTGACATCTTTTATCTGATGAAAATGCCCAATGTGAAGCTAAAATTTGTGTTTAAAGTCTTTCTTTCTGTATTTCTGCTTTTGTAATCTCCAGGGGGAAATGAAAGCATTCTGCCTTCTTAATCAAAAGTTAAACAATTAAAAACTTTTGTCTGTTCATTTCAGTGTATTCTGCTGGTTCAAACGGTGTTGACTTAAATGATGCAGGTTCCAGGTTGGTTGTCTATGACCTGTAAGCTGGGATACACTACCTAAGTGCCTTGAGCAATGTCATCTTTTCTTCTATTCGCTGAACATGTTTAAGAATTGATTTGAAATCACAGTTTAGCTGAGTTTTTTCAGCCTAACAGGAGCATCTGAGGCATTTGTGATTTTAGCCTTGAGCACCAGAAAATATTTTTTAGAGAAAGTAAGCATAGTTAAAATTTTGTATTTGAAGTTTTTAAATAGATAAAAGTCAGTTTCTTGTTAACATGTTGCTGACTCTAAATTTTGTCTAATTTGCAAAGCCAGGTTCTGCCTGGATTAAAAAATTATGGCTGTTAGAGGGACTCGGGGGGATGTTGGTTTATTTTTTTAAAACTAGGTATTCGTAAAAAGAAGCTGTAAACTAAAGGTGAAAATACATGGCATAGGTATTATAAAATGCAGAAAAGGGAACTTAAGACAAATTTAAAAAATTAACTACTATTAAAAAGGTGTGATCCACCCATTGCATGCTAGTATTGTGGTATTTCTAAGATTACTAAAATGTTTTTTAATGATCTGGTTTCAAGACTTTTGTTAATGATAGGTTTGAAAGTAAATATTTTGAAGAATTTGACACTGAGATTTATAGAGTTGGTAGTTCACTCCCTCCGTTAAGTAGCTTGATACAAGAAGCTGTTCCTGCTGGAGCTTCAGCAGGTAAGAAAAGTGTCAATTGATTTCAGTGCAGTCTAGTTGCAGGATTTCAGTCAATTTCAAACTTTCTAAATAATAGAAACCATTCAATAGTTTCTCAATAACAAATAGTTTCTGAATAGGAGGAAGATGAATCTCCTGGGAGAGATTAATAACTTTTCTCCAGTTCAAAATTTCAAAGCTATTTGTGGGGAATAGACAGATTGTTTGAATGACACAGAAATTATAATTGAAAAGAAACCTGAAAATTCCCTTGAAACTATTATCTTCTGAAATTCTTCTTCCATGTACAACTTAGTGTCAGGCATCAGTTTCATGGAATGCTCTGAAGGCTTGTAACTTCATTAGCTTGCAGTAGACACATGGTGTAACACAGAATCCTAAGCTTTAGTTTCTCAAAAGCCCATCAGACTAGGAATGTTTTGTTTTGGTTTTGGTTTTTTTGTGGTTTTTTTTTTTTTTTTTTGGGGGGGGGGAACTGATGTGGTGTTTTTTTTCTAACAGCTTTTCTTAGTGGAAAGCCCAATGTTCTTTGGTTCTGATAATCTAGGAAGTGGGCAAGACCTGTTTATTTGTTAGTTGACTCCTAGACTTTCTCCCAGATGCTGGGTGAATGTGTGAAACTGCATGGTAGTAAAAACAATGTTGTGACCTATTCATTGTTACAGACTCACTGTGGTCTTGACTGTTTTGGCCTTCATGTAGGCAAAAAGAATTTGTCAACAATTCTAAACTTTTTAGGTAAAATAGCTAAACTTTTTAATCCTTTTGTAAATCTTAAAATCATGTTAAGAAACAGTCACATGCTTTAGGCATATGGTTTTCTGAAGTGACAGTTTCTATGTTTGTATGTCATATTCTTGGGCATTATTCTCCTCGTGTTGTAAAACACTTAAATTGATACCAAATGAAGAAGTAGTGAGCATTTTTCCAAGCTGGATGTAATCTTCTTTTACAGTGTCTTCCTCTCTCTGAATTTCCTTCTCTACTCTAAGGATACAAGAACTGGTCAAATTATTGCCAGCACTATTCTGAGTAACAGTTGGTATCTATCTGGCTCTGATGTAGAGTCTTGGAAAAAGAAAGGCAGGATAAGCTTCAGTCTGAAGAGCACCAATATTCACTCCAATTCCATATTTAAATGTCCCAGTGCAGCAGCTGGGATTAGATTACTATTCAGAGAGAGTTTTTAGAGAGAACAGAAATGAAGTTTTAGTAACTGTCACTTGGAATAATTTTTCTCTCCCTATCCACAGAGCAGTATAGTCACTTCTGAAGTGTCTTCCTTATGCCTTTTAAATTATAAGTAACACAAGTCTCTCAGAATATCTGGCTGCTACATTAGAAGTTAAATATACTTTTAATTTTGGCAGTATCTGATGGTACAGTAAAAGGTGTCATGTTGGGCTGTCCTGTTTACCAGTCTGTAAGGACACACAGGCATAGAAGATTACTTTGGAGAGTGGAGCTGCTTCCCTATTAATTGAACCTCATTTTTCTTGCTGTGATTTATAAATACCCGAACTCAGAGTTGATGCTAATTGCAGTCTTTATTTAACCTACAAAAACTTCCCCCCCACCCCTGTTGGCTGCCACCCTTTTCTCTAAAATTGTGAACAATTGAGGGGGAGGCAGGACATTTCCTCTTTTTGTTCTGCCTCTGAGGTATGGCCAATGTCAGTCTCCCTCTTTGTGTTCAGCTCAATGCTTGTAACTGCTTCATGTTACAGCTAGTTCTTTTGGTGTACATAGTATTTTTCTGTAACTGTATTTCATTGCTGACTTCATCCCCACAATAAAGCACAGTGTAGAGTTGAAACCAAGGATTTTTATCCTAAGTGAAAAGTGAGCAGTTAGAACTGACATGGCTCTGTAGTTTCATTTCAAGTTTTGGTCACCCTGTCTTGCTGGCAGCAGCAGTGTCCTCAGCTGCATTAGTTCTTGGAGTCAAGATTTGCAGAGAAGGAAAAGCATCATTTTAGCTATGGTTTGGAATTTGTATTGGAGTCTAAATAGAGGATTTCCTCCCTTTCATTTTGGAATCTCTGGTATGTTGGTTCCTGTTTGCTCAGGGAACTGAATCAATATGGTAAAGAAAATGAGTGTTTTAAGTTAAATGTTTAGAACTTTCTATTATAAAAGAACTTTTTTTAGTGCTGTAAACAAGAAATGGATTCAAGCTAGACAACATATTCAACAGAAGCCCCCTCCCTGCTCCATTCCTATGCAAAATCTGCCCTAAATAAGGTCTCAATAACTTTTCTGCAAGAAAAATGGGTTACTTTTTAGTTGGCCAACACTTTATCAAATAATTTTAGGATATTTTTAGGATAGATATTCTGTAGTGATGTTACAAACAGGAAAAATAAAATGTTTGAATGAAGATATGATAATTTTTGCTTCTGTTGTCATGCTTTATGTTGTGAGTGTTTTGCCTAGCAGGTTACTTTTTTGTCTTTTTCTAGCCATTTCTATAAAGGGCAAAAGGCAATTGAGTGTTTGATTACTGGTTTATGTGTTTGTATTTTGGGGGATTTTTTTGCCTTTTTTCTTTATCTCAGTGCTTCAGTTGTTTCATACTACAGTCAATCCTTTCCAGATTGTTGTAGTAGTAGATTTAAAAACGAATATATAAAAATCAAAACAAGCCACCATCAACAGCAAAAACTCCATGACTTTGAGATTTATGTCACTATATAAGCAAGACTAAAATTATTAATCCTTTTATGGCTAGAGGGGGACAGTGGGCAAAGAGGACAGCTGCTGACCTGTGGAAGAAAGGGAGAGGCAAAAGAAACAGACACAGATGTTAATGCTTAATTTAAGTTTCTCTATTAAACACACTGCTTGACTCCTATAAAATATTAAAATAACTCTCTTCTCTACAGAGTATTCTCCTTTAACAAGTTGTAAGGGAATTTCTGCACATATCCTAATGGTGGGATAAAGGTAACTAGATATAATAAAAAAATTGATGTAATTATTTTATGGTTTTTTAAATGTTGAATTAGGACTACAGAAAGCTCATAAAATATTTTCTAAATAATTGAGTGCGGTCTGATATTTCAAAGGAACTTGGTGATTGCTGAGTAATAAACACATACTCTTAAGATGTTTGAGTTTCTGATGTAATTAATTTTATTTTCCTGTCAGTTGGAGACAGAAAAGGTGCAAAAGTTTGGAGCAGATAATCATTTTTCAGGTAAACCACTGGCAAATAATAGTGGACAAGAGTGCAAGCTGCACCTGGAAAATATAGGTGTGTACTTCAGAAGGCTGTAAGTTAACATGATTAGAAGCTAAAGGATGACTGAATATGAGCTCCAAGTCCCTTTCCTATGAAAGGGATAACTTGTAAAAAAGACAGATGCCCTTTTTTAAGTAAGCCAAAACAAAGTATTTCTTCCTACTCTTGCATCTGTATTAATGATAAATAATATTTATTGGTAAATATTAAAGCACTATTGACAGAGAATTTGAAGAAAAGTGAAAGGTTTTCTTTCAGAGAAACTGCAACTGGTGCTTTGCCTGGGGTAAATTTAAAATAAAAAAAATTAAAGGCAGTTCTAATCCTTAACAAAACCAATGAAGCTGAATTCTGTCTGTGGTATGATAGTTTTAATCCAAGGTAGCTGTCTTTGTAAGGCAAACCACAAAACTTCCTCCAGATACACTCCTGTACTGGGCCAAGCTAAATAAGCAGTCATGAAAATGTACAGACTGGGGAGGAAGAGAACTGAAATTTTTTATTTAGATATGGTACTGTTTTGAATTACATGCTGTTTTCAAAAGGAATCACTTTTCAGGTACACGAAACAGGGCCAAGTTACAAGGATAGTAGAGGAAATCAAATTTGTGTTTCTCATGGTAATGTCAGCTATGTCAGGGAGTTTTAGCTCAGAACTTTGTGTTTGTGTGTTGTACCTTGGCATGAAGCTACTGCTACTTAAAGTGTGTGTGGAGTGAAGGGGGCAGGTGATGGAGGAGGTGGGCTTGTTGGTTGGGGCATAAACCAGTGTGCCAGATCTGTCTTTCAATCCTTATTTGTCAATAATTTCTTTCCAATGTGATTTTTAGATTCTGAGGACTCCTCATGCAAATTATGTAATAGTCCTCATCGATCAAGAAATACCAACTCAAAGTATAGGTTGTATGACTTCAGAATGGGAACAGAATTCATATGTTAACTAGATAAGTGTTTAGAGGCAAATGCAGAAACAGAAATTGAACTCTTGAATTGTTATCAAGTCTGTTTAACAACTGGGTAAAGTAACAATAGCTTTTACCACATCAAAAAATAAGAGAAGGTAGTTTAATTTTAATGCTGTGTCTGGCAGTAGTGCTCCGTCTCATTAAATGTAATCTTATTCTTTGGAATTTCCTAATTACATTTTAAAGACCATTTATGAAATTTTGCGACCTTTTAAGATTTGAAATCAGCAGTTCTGAACCTACTTTCATGTTAGTTTTGATGTAAAACATTAATGGGCTAAACTCCACACTGCTTAAAATGTGCAATTTCTTTTTCCTTCACTTTTAATTGTTTTCTCTGCTGAGAATATTAAATTCAAAAAAGAAGGAGGATACATGAATCTTCCTCGCTGATGCTTGTCACTTAACAGGATCTTAAATAGGAGTAGGGGTGAGGCCTGATTTTTTACATAAGAAGCTAAATTACAAGTGTTTTGGACTTGGATAAAACAACTCAAACTACCATAATTCAGATGTGATTCTTGGTGTAGTAAGCCACAAAGTGAAGGGTGATGGAAGTAAACTTTTAGGCACACACAAGTTGTGAAGATTTCAGCGTACGCTGCTGCTAACTTTCTTAGTTGGGTTAACAAAACTGTGTTTTACAGAGCCTCGGGGTTCTTTTCCTGCAATGCCTCCAGAGGCCGTAGTGCTTAAAGCTGACAGTCTCATTTCTTTGTAGTAAAAATACACGTGCGTGCCCTGTCCTTCAGAGCAGTGTGCAGCAGTCTTACGATGTGCGTAGCTGATGATATGCTGCAAAAGAAGGGAGGAAACAACTTAATTTGCATGCACCCAGAATCTTCCAAATTCCTTAAGACACAGAGCAACTTAGAGTACAGTAGGATCCCATCTGAAGGGTAACCTTTCACAGTAGATGAGAAGTAGAGCGGTAACTATGAATCAGATGAGTGATCTTGATAAGTATCTCCATCTTTCATTTAATTTTTTTTCTATCCCTGTAAGGAGCATTCATCCACTGTTTCTGGTATGCATCCAGAGGTACAAATAAAACAGATTTTATGACTTAGAAGAATATCAAACCAGAAGTGAATTTATTTAGAAGTATTTGCACTTTTATCTATGAGCAGATGAAGTGACAAAAAGCTTATACTTTACTAAACTGGAAAAGCTGCAGCAGATCAGAGGAGGGGAGAGCAAGTGTAAGCAAAAGGCTTTTTTAGGTGGCTTACTATGAGGTCATTGGTGTCATTATTATAGTTTGTACAAGTTTTGTGAGGCACCTCTTGAGATTTAGTATTGTGTTCTAGCACTGAGTAAAAGAATAAATAAATTGTTAATTTTTTAAAAGTAAAAATGGTTACATTTTACTAATGTCCCAAGTATAGGCTTTAAAAAAAAAGCCTTTTTGCTAAAGCCCTAGAACTGGATTACTTCTTAAATAGAAACACGGAAAAAGGAAGAGAAAAAAAACTATTTAAAGCAACAAGAAGTCAAAGGGGAGAGGAAATATATCTGCTTTTATGAAATGGACTTTCATTTGAAAAGAACCTACAAATTCAGGAATTAATATGGCCATATACAAGATTAGGGGAATCAAGAAATTAATGTGATGTCGAGTGCACCAGATCTATCAAAACCTTTTTAATACAATCTGTGCATATATTGCTGTTCCCTTTCCCAGCTGTAGGGTAAGTACTACTCCTGCCTTCAGACCCACCAAGTGATTCATTTGAAAGTGGTTAAATGTCAGTTTCTATTTATTAAATGATATTTATTCTTTTTTTTGGCTATTTTTCTAACACATAGTCTGAGTCATTTCAATTTTTTTGAAAACATACTTACAGTCTCCATTCACTTAGAGGATGTGGGGAGGGAAGGAAGAGATGGGTGTTGAATTTAGCCCGGAGGCTAAAGTAACTGTTTTCTCTCAGAAACATTATGGAGATAAAACTTTTGGAAAAAACATAGCCAGTATATAGCTAAACCTGTCTGACATCAATTTGTATTGTATAACTGTTCAATTACTATATCTGCCCAAAATTAACCTAGGCCAACGTTACATTAAAATTTCTGTAAATCTTCACCTTGTGATTTTCTCTAGGCTTGGGGCAGCATAGACTATGCATTGCTTCCATGGTGGCAGGGACTGCGTGGCTACTTCTGAGCTTGTGGATGGAGAAGGGTTTTAGAATTCACAGCCAGGCAGCTGCTGCTGAGGAGCGGGGTGAAGAAAGGCTGTGTCTGGTCATGAGGAAGAGCCCCTGTATAATACTTGAGAGCCTCTAAGTGTGTGCAAGATGCACAGTGTTGGAAGCTTCCATGGAATATATCCATTTAATTATTACTCTGTTTTATTCATGACAAAGAATTTTACAGCCTGCACTGTTCATATGTGGCACTCTCTAATGTGTAGATAGGCCTTAAAATGTTTCGACACTAAGTAGTTTACAGTGATAAAACATTTTGGAAAACTTTGATTTCAGCTTTGTGAGCAGCTGAAAAGTAGCTTCTCTTTAAGATTTTAAATAAAAAGTTGTGAAGACAGTCTAAAGACTTCCTTTGGACATCATAATCCTGTTTTAAATCTGAGTAGACTGGTAGAGACACTTAACATACTGGAATTAATTCACAAAGTATTCAGTAGTGTTTTTGAATCACTCAGTAGTGGTAATTGCTCTTCACCTTGCAATTTCTTTGAATTTTTAAAATAGCTAGTAGGATAACTCCATAAAAACCTTTCCATAGACCCCTGGCACATATGAGACTTCTGTGGTTTAGACAAGACAGTACAGCATCCCACTTCTGGTTCCACTCTGCTCCCTCCCATCTTGGAGGAAGGATGTAAATTAGTGACTGCTGAGCCCACAGAAAATTACTCAGCTATTCAAGTCCTCACTTCCCTTGGAATCCTGCATTCCATCTCATGGTTGCTGTGGCCAAGACCGCTGTTAACTGTCACATCACTGATTATCTCTTACTTAATGATGAGTAGCAGCTAGATAGTGCTTCCCCTATTAAGCTTGTCCATTACCTCAGGCAGGTTTGTCCTCCAGACACCACAGAATCCTGAGTTGCTTGTGCACTGGCATGTTGCATTTCCAGCATATGTCTTGGTGATTGTGCGGCCTTTTTTTTTTTTNAAGACTTTATCTACTTACCCTTGCTTGACAGTCTGTCCAGTCTGTAAAGGATGCTCACTGTGATGTTCGCCTGGTTGAATCCTGACCCGTAGATTAACTGTCCCGTAGCCCATTGCACACTCCGGCTCCATTTGTTTAAGTTAAAATCTAAGCACTATCCTTGACTTTCTCACCTCCCCTTTCTTGGAAGCCCGTATCCATCCACTGCAGTTGTGCAGCTGTGTGAGCTTTCTCACCAGTGAGACTGTAACAAACCAGTGCTCTGGTTTGTAATCCCTGCTGTTTGCTTCCTGCACTGAATGCGTTCATATACAGCTGTTTAAGGTGTGTCCCTGCTTATGCCACTTGTTCAGGGCACTGTAAGGTCTTTGTGTGCATTTGCCCTCTTTGCCATTCTCTTCCTTTCTAGGCTTTAGTCTCAGCTTTCCTGACAAAGCTAGTTTGAAGACCTCATTATGAGGCAAGTCCGTTGGCATTGATGATTTGCATTATCAAATGGATCCTGTCTTTCTCGAGCACTGTTTCTCAAAGGATCCTAAAGTCATAAGAGCTGAAGTCATCCTTGCAGCCTTGTACTCAGATGTTGATTCCTCAGGATGTTTATTTGCCCTAGGAAAGTCTTCATCTTGGATCAAAACCTGAGCTCTGTTATTTATTACATTTGCACCTGGTGTCATTCACCATTGCCCCTGTGCTCCTGCAGTTAGCTCTGGTCTGCTGAAGATCACTTTTGGCAGTATCATGGTGGCCAGATGATCGGTGATATTCTCAACTGCCAGATGAGCCGTAAGAGTTTCTCTGTAACATTCTGGGTTTGGACCAGAGGTGAGAACTGAACTTCTAACAACCAGTCTATCTGCTGGGCAGAAGCCCCATGGGAGTCTGCGGTTACTGTCACCTGTTGCTTCCTTTTGGTGGCCTTGGCTGTGACCCACGGCTTATATGCCAAACCTGATAGAACTTGTTCCTGAGCTGTTTGCCTTCTCGGTACCCAAGTATGGTATTGATGGAGAAAGAGAGCCCTCTTCCTGTTGCTGGAGGTCCCAGCTTCAGCCTCCTCCTCATGGGAGTTCCTGTCCCATCCCAGCTCCGAGTGAGGAAAGCAGTATTGTTTGTGGGGCAAAGGTGGGAGGGAGAGTTAATATAGGGGAAAAAAAACCTGTTCACAGCTTTATTCAGAAATGCAAACTGTGGAAACTTGTAGCTGGGTTAAGAGACTAGCTGTACCACAAATTTCTCTTTATGAAGACTGTTGGAGCAACCTATCTGGGATTTTAAAATGTGTCAGATAATAAAGAAAGCTGATTCTTTCTATATGAAGAGATTAAAAAGAAATTATTAGAGAAGGAAGGAGTTTGACATTTCAGGGTATTGCACGTTACTACAGCCAAGTGTTGCTTTTCAGTTTGTAGATAGAAAGTGTCAGATCTTGAGTAACAGTTTTGAAAGGCAGTTTCTAAATCAAAGAGGCAATCAACCACCATGAGGCAGAAAATTCTGTAAAACCATTTCAAAGCAAATTTTTTCCATTAGCGAATCAGAGAAGGTATGAGCAGTGTATTTCTGACTGGTTTCTGTAGGCTCTTCAGGCTCTGGAGAGTTCCAAAGCTGCTGCTACTGTTTGCGTAAGCATACTGACTCAAGAAGAAAAACAAAGATTTATTGAACTTCTTTTGTCCAGATGGTTATATTTTGGGAAACAATGCCAGCATTCATTCATCAGTACTAGAAACTTAAGATATATCTTCGTGTTTAGGTCAAACTAAAATTGTATCAATTCTACTTAAAGGCAGTAGTGGAACATGAAAGTATCACAGGTGCTTTCTGGGAAAATTTTAGCCTAAGTTCTGAAAAAAGATTCTCTTGATATTCTTGGGTTATACAAGTAAGTGTTCTTTTAAAAGAAGGCATCCAGTATCCAAAGGTGAGGAAGCAAATGATTGGGCAGGATAAGTCTGTTGTGGCTTCTTGGAGAAGTTCTGTAATACTTCAGGAAGAGAAGCAACCCTTTGGATGGGTAGGATGGAATTAAGTTTGATGAATTAGCAAAGAAGCAGGCTGGTATATCCTTTCCTCAGGGTAAGAAAAGAAAAAAAGGAACCAACAAAAAAACCCAGCAATTCCCAATGTGCTAATTACCATCTTTAATACAATCTGTATGGAAGTCGTTTGGAGATTGCATTCTTCCTTGACAAACTGCTGTTTACAGAGCTGGGGTTTCCGTGCTTGTGGTTTTGCATAGGCAGGCAGATAAAGACAAAAGTAAAGGCAGAAACAAGTACCACCCTCCACAAGGTAGGTGTCCAAAGACCAAGGAGGTTTTGGGTGCAGACTGGGATGGTAGACAAGCTTCCTGTTGTTTGATTGATGAAGTCCTGAAAAATAAGAGTTGCTGTTTGCCCTTTTGAAATAAGCAGAGTTGTCTCCAAGAGCTGCTTCATTCATTTCTTTACCCAGGGACAGTAACTTGGCAGAATGTAACTAGCTGCTGACCTAAAATGGCTTACAGTCTGTAACATTAGTGGCAATACACATTGCGTGTTCTGTATTTGTGCTCTGTTGTCTTTGGAGGATTGTTAACTTCGGGCTTCATCTCTCTTGCCTTTTTTGTCCATAACCCTTTGAAGCCAGAAGAGCAGGGAATTTGTGCAATGCCAATATCATGAGAATTTATATTACATTGAATCTGAGAGTCGCTGGATGATGCTTTAAGGTTAATTTTAATGTGTGCCTGGGCTTTAGGTTTTTTGCTTTCTAGTTCTTGTAGGCTGTTTGAAAGATGTGTTTATATAATTGTTAGAGGACAGTGGTTTTGTCATTTAATTTGTGTTGTCTCATGGTACTATGTTTATTACAGGGAAAAGTGGAAAATGAAATCTATATAATTCAAGATATAAAGAAATAAATCCATTTATAGCTCAAATAGTAGATTTGTAGAGATTATAATTGATTCACTCTATATTCCATATATTAAAATTACTTTGCAGTGCAAATTTTAACCAAATCTGACTTTTCAAACTGAACAAGTCTTACATGTTAAGATAGATTCCCTTGTCTGCTTCAGATATGGTACATATTTATTTTTCCTTATACTAGTGTACATACAATCTAAACCAAAAAGTAAATATAACTTTTGGTGAGAGAACAGGATGTTGTGTCGTCTTCAAAGACATCACATGATGAGCAAATTTTGTGATTCTGAATGTTCTTTGTTGGTGGCAGTTGTTTCCTGAAGATTTTGGTATCTTTTATGTGGTGTAATGATAAAATAGTCTTGCAAAGTTCTGGTCTAGCAAAATGGCTACAGACAGGCCTTTAGTATAAAGGATGAGAACCTTCAAATGCTCCTTTGAATTATCTTCTTATTTTCAAATAAGCTTATTATTTGGAAGGAGAAAGGGAGGCTCTTGGAAACTGTTTCTATATTGAACGAAACTTCTGTTATATTGATGCTGTAAATTGTCGCCGTATTTTTTCAGTTGTCATGCATTATTTTTTGTGGGTTGGGGATTTTTAAAAATTTTTATTTTTCAGTCATTTGATTTGCTCTGTGTCTCATCACCTTTATTGAAGTGTTTAATTTTTACCAGATACCTAAACAGACTAGCTGGTAAATCTGTAAAATAATTGGATTTATCTAATCGTCAATTTTGAAACGTTTTTGTAGGGATACAGAGGACTAGAGAGCAGTTTCATGGTATCAGAAAAAAAAAAACAATCTTCTTTTGCTTCTATTTGTCATAATACTAGCCTGCTCAGATTATGTAGTTTCAGGAGATCATGAGAAATTTCTGATCTTTAAGTTTTGTTGTTTTTTTTTTTTTCTTTTCATTTTTTCCTCTCTCTGTACACGACTATGATTCTCAGGCTAAGAGAGAAACTCGTTCACTTGCTTAGAGCTATGAGGCTAATCCTCCCACCTTTAGGATTCTGTGGTAGTTATTTTAAGTCTAATGAGGTTGTTGGGGCATGGCTTAATAGGCTGATTGTGGGCAGATGGCAGTTGCCTTGTCTTATTTTTATCTTTTAATGCTGTTGAGTAGTACTGTGGTGGAAGGAGTAAATATTTCTTTGATAAATGTAAATAACAGTTTTTGAAATTTCTCTTAGAATTTGAGGGTATTTGTTGCCTGTTCTCTGGAATTTGCTTTCTTTAAGAAACTTTTTGATTTACTGTTTTAAATGTTTCTTTTGTCTCCAGGTTTTGAAAGTATTTTAGAAGGGCTTTATGGACCAAGGCTACGAAGAGACCTCAGTTTATTTGAAGGTAAATGTGCCAGCTTTTAGCGCAATGACCTTAACCTTCTGGTTTTTCCTGTAGCTAAAGGTAGTTTCAAGTATATATCTCGAATTTTAAAAAGGAAATCTTCCAATGCTTTTCTTTCCAATGTTCATTTATTAATTTTCTTGTCAATACCGTGCGTGAGCAAAGCATTAGGTAGAATGATACCTAGGTTTTGTTCCCATTCTGGGGGATTCGGATTAGCTAAGCTTTTCTGCGAAGCTCTCATGAGAAAGACTTACTCTTCTGGAATAGTGCATCTCCTGCTTTGATTTTGAACATCTTCTAGAAAGGGCAGACAAGCTGCTCAGCTTCCTTTTGACACTTATTGGTAAAAGGAAGATAGTGGGTGCTGGTTTGGTCTTGTAGTCATCGTGAAAGTTTATACTTTTTTATATACTCATATTTTTTACGTCTTTATTATACGTACACCGAGCTTTTAATTTTTATAATACTTTATATGTGTGTATATATATACACTTATATATATATATATACATATAGTCACTGTATGTTTAAGTGTCTGTGTGTGTATATATATATATATATACACACTTTTTCCATTACCCTTATAAGACTTAGCATTAGTCCAAGTGGGTTTGGTTTTGCTGAAATAGCTGTCAATAAGACATAAGTCCTTAGTTGAGTATGGAATGATTTATCTGACTTTTTTCCAACACGGGGACTATACAGCAAAGATTTGTTTTGGAGTGTTGAAAGAACAGTTTTGCAAAGTTCATTTTATGACTTAAAAAAATGTTCTTTCTGTTATCAAACCTTAAAAATGTTCCATCTCATTTCTTTACAATTCATTGTCTGATAGTGTAATTTGTAAAGCATATCACTTAATTAGTGCTAGTACATGAGGCAGAGTGCCATGTACTGTATATCTTTGCTTAGAGTAGTTTTGGAGCAATTGCTTTAAATTGGTTATAGTTTTGTCCCCTTCATAATGTGCAAGTTCCTTGGCCTGTACCATATGCATAATACAGTATTTTCATGGGGAAGAGGGGAACTTAGAATACTACTTTGCTGATACTTTCAGAATATTTTTTCCTGTCTCAAGCTAGGCATGCCACTAATAAGACATAAAAACATTAAAGAAATATGTACAGTTGGATTAAAGCTTGTTTTCATGATTAGTATTCTCATCTGCTGTGAGAAGCAAGCACATTCCAAAAGGAAACAGGATATTGTTGTAAGTGTGCAGTATCTTTTTTCTGGTTGTAATTCCAATATGTTGTGTGTATTGGGCTTTACATTAATTAGTAGTTAGAGCTTTATTTTTTGTGTCAAAGGGTTTATATATATAAATTTTTTATGTGTGCTTTTGGGTAAGAAGGCAGAAAGTACTGAGCTAATGAGGTAGTGGGCAAAGTCTAAGCTGCAGTTAAAGGAGCATGATATCCTACACAGTAAAGTTTATATTGCTCCTTCAGAGTTCGTGTGGGCAGGTATTTGAGCTGTCTTAGGGGTAAAGTTTCAACTTTAACTTCTAACTTATTTGCCTCACATGTTGAAGATTTCTTACCTATTTAAAATCTGGTATTTCCATTGCTTGCATATCTTTGCTATTTGATGCCCTTGGGACTTTGAATTGCAAATTAAATTCGTGTTTATCTAAAATGCAACGTTTCAGAGCTATATTTTTTTCAATTTCTGAAAATTTTTGTCAGTAATATGCAAGGGTTCTTCAACAATTAAAGCCTATTTCCATGTCTAATGCATCTGTAAAATTGATTTTAATTCTGGAGCCAACTGTAGAACAGAGATGGCATGGTAGGTTGGGATGCCCACCTTACCTTACTCTATTTTTGGTTCATTTTAATAGATATAGTATCTGTAACTTCAGTAATGCCATGTAAAATTATTTATACTGGCACAGTAGAGGTCAGCTTTATCATTAGTGTAGTATGCAGGGCTATTTCAGATTTAAAATCTGAATTTTATTGTAAAGGTTAATATAGAACTCTCAAGTAAAATTCGTACAAGTCTTTCCACTGTCCTAAATGCCACTTCTCATTTTACAGATAATGAAACTAAGATAAAAAGTAAATAATTTGCCTTAGTTAAAAAATATATAGCTGGTAGAATTAGAACTCATGTTTTTAGACTCTAAGCAATGTGCCTGAATTACTGCCTCTTTTAGGCTGTTCATTTTCCTCATCATAACCACTAAACTAATAGTGTCAACATGCAATATTATGGCTCATTAACAAAAGGAGTGTGTTTCCTCAAATATACCTCAAGAAATGGTGGCTTTTTTTGTGCAGAAATATGTGAGAATTGGCTAAAATATATGCTGCTTAGATACAATAGCATTTTTTTCTCTTATGTTGTTGGCTTTATCTATTGTGACAGGAAAAAATCAATAATGTGCANAATTGGCTAAAATATATGCTGCTTAGATACAATAGCATTTTTTTCTCTTATGTTGTTGGCTTTATCTATTGTGACATGAAAAAATCAATAATGTGCATAAAATGTAACATGATTGATATTTCCTCCTTAGTTCTGTCTTGAAATAATATTTGATCTATGGATTAAAATATTATATTGCATTATCTTGAAGTTACTTGAGTGAATAATAAATTGTAATGACAAATTTAAATGGTCAATGTACGCTTCAGTTTTACTAGACTATTACACTTTTCCAAGGAAATACCTTTTAAACCTTTTTTTTGTGTCTTGAAATTCTTGTTTATGTACTTGTTAAAGGGGTTCTTGTCACCATTATTCAGCACCAGTTTGTTTTCCTGAATGCTTAGATTCTACAGCTTCTGGTTGCAAAGGAGTCAAGCTCTGTATCTTGGCATCTGACCTTGGCTCAAGCTCTGAACTGAGGCTTCTTATGTCACTGAACCTTTAGGGCTTTTTAATCCTTTCCTTATACCCATTTTCAGTTATGTAGATTACCATATAAATTGTTATTCTTTACATTCTACTTATGGATAGTCAGCTAAACTGTTAAAAAGCTTTTCCTCTAATCAGGTGATATGTGTGTACTTTCTTTTTGGGGGGATTGGGTGCTAGGGTTCTATTCTCTTAACACTGAGAAAAATCTATGTCTTGTTGGAGAAAAGCAGCTCTCAATGCTCTTTCTCTGCCAGGAAAATGTCATCTTTATACAGGATGAAAGCTTTTATTTTTCCTTGTGTTGTTTTGGAGCATTTATAGTAGTGAAAAATTATATTAGAAACACAAATCTAACAGAATTAGTGTTTTTATTAAATTAAAAATATAAAGGACTTGATAAATACTTCAGCTGTTTTATGTACTTCTTAGGAAGCAGTAGTGCTGTATAAAAAGAAAGGGGGTGATATGTTCAAAATTGTCGCAAATAACTGGGAAATCTTTTTGGGATGTTATTATAATCAGAAAATACTGGTAAGTAAGAGTTGAATTTTTCAAGCTATTTTGTATTTAGATTTACTAGACAATTATTTCGTATTTTAAGATATAAACATGAAATCTGTTCAATACTACAGATGTCTGAATTAATTTACTTAAATTTGCATTGCTTCTTGGCAAAAGTGGTTTGGGGAAACAAAGATGTGAACCTCTTAAATGAAAAATAAATCTTTTTTTGTCAAAGTTCACCATTTTGTTCTTCATAAATGGAAATACGTTTAACAGCTTTGCGCTAAAGGGTTTTTGTTTCAAGTAATAATCTGTACAGTGTTTAGTATTAAAATCCTGTTTGCACAGTCTTAGCAACTTTTTCTCATGGGCTGGCAAGCATTGTAGGTTGTCTGCAAATCTTTTGTCATCTGACCCCAAGCAAGATAAATGGGGAAGGAAGATGATCCTCATCCTAAATTCAGTGCAACTGAGGCAAGTTTGTTTGGCTTGAAGTGCTGTGCGTGCCTCTGATTTTTCTGCGAGTATGGCTGCCTATCTGTAGTTAAAAACTTACTGCTGATCTCAGGATGTTTCCTGTAGTGGTGACCTGAGACTGTTGGTGGCCTGGCATTTGATATATCTTGTATACATCTGATATTAGTTTTGCTTAGCTCACTAGCAGACATAATGTCTTGCACATGATTTATACTACTTTGAATAAAGGGTTTAGTGTTATGTAGAGCTGATGTCTCTCAAGGTTTGCTTTTTTGGCAATACACAAGGATTGTTCTCTAGTTTGACTTTTACCAGTGGAAATTCAGGATTCCAAGGCAGAAGAACTTTTCTGAAAGTATAAAACCTGCCCTAGAGTTAGCTGTAGAATCCCAAGGTTCATCCAGTTTTCATGGTTGCAAGGAAAACATTGCGCTTGTTATGAAGGAATAGTGTTGTTTTCATGCTGTGGACATCCTAAAGAAATAGCTCTAATGGGCTGTGACAGGTAGATTAATTCAGCAAAAATGACTGATTATTTCTTGTTACTGTCCAGCCGAGAAAAACATCATGTCTGTTTTTAAACATCAGCTGTCCAACCTGTAAAAATTGCTCGTTTGCATCCCTGAAAGCGTATAATACGATAATGCAGAACTCTGTTCTAAATTAGTATTTTAGAGCTGAGAAAACTAGATTTAAGTAATAACATGAAGTTACTTACATTATGTTTGTGCTCAACTGAAGAACCTTTATTTTTCAGAGTAATTTTATTCTGATTTTGCCTTTTCAATAATATCTTTGAGAAGAAGTAGAAACTCAGCAGTTGTGGGAAGAGGGTGGAGGACAGTGGGCAGTGGGAAACAACCCCACAAACAGCAAGGTCAGAGAAGGGAGAGGGAAGAGGCGCTCCAGTCACTGGAGCAGAGAGTCCCCTGCAGTCCTTGGAGAAGACCATGGTGAAGCACATAGAACCTGCAGCCCATGGAGGACCATGTTGGAACAGATATCCACACTGCAGCCCGTGGAGGACCCTCCAGAGCAGGTGGAGATGCCTTGAAGGAAGCTACAGCCTGTGGAGATTCCCTGCTGGAGCAGGCCTCTGTCAGGGATTGCAGCCTATAGAGAGGAGCCCATGCAGGAGCAGGTTTCCTGGCAGGAGCTGTGGGTCTGTGGAGTGGTCTCTTCTTGAAGGACTGTGCCCTCTGGAAAAGACATGTACTGGAGCAGTTCATGAAGAGCTGCAGTTGTGGGAAGAGCACTGGAGCAGTTTGTGAAGGCCTGTAGCCCATGGGAAAGATCCCAAGCTGGAACCAGGGAAAAAAGAAAAGGAAGTGGCAGAGAGGAACTTCTATGGATTGAGAGCAGCCCATTTTCCATCCTCCTTGCAGTGTCTGGGGTGGGGGAGGAGGTAGAAGAGTCAGAAATGAAGGCATGAAGCTTAAGCCTGGGACGAAGGGGTGGTAAGGTAGTTTAGTGTTTTCCCTTTCTTATTATGCAAATCTGTTTTAATTTGCTATAAATGAAGTTGCTTCTCCCCCAGCTGAGTGTGACTTCCCTGTGACAGTAATTGGTAAGTGATCTCCCTGTCTTTACCTTGACCCACAAGTTTCACCCCCTGGTTTTCTCCCCTACCAACTTATTTCTTCACCCCTGCCCTATTGAAGAGGGGCAGTGAGAGCATCAGTGGATTTGGGGGGTTGGCAGCCAGCCAAGATCAGGCTACCATCATGAACTATTGAAAGCAGATAATCTCAAGAACCTCCCCAAACAGAACTGACTGTAATTTAGTGGTATGGAGAACAGGAGGAAACATACCTGGTAATTAATAATGGGAGTGAAAAAGTTGTTCAGGTTGTAAGCACATGAACTGGAAATGAACAGGATGGAGAAGACCTTGGTGTTGTCATTAATCGTGTTGGCTTCACCTGCCAGAACACTACAGCTGTAATAACAGCTGCTGCATAACTAAGATACTGTAGGACAAGTACTGCCTGCAGTGTGAGGAAGTTTGGTGTGAAGGTAAAAGACATCATCTCGAGGTCTTGGTCCCCATGTTCAGGAAACAGGCGTTCAAGTGAGACTTGTGCAGAAGAGGTGGAGTTGAATCGCCTGAGGAAAAGGTGGACTAGATTAGCCACAAAATGAAGTGTAAAGGGGATAATGAAAGTCTCTGTAAGTGCATCAAGGTGCTAAATAGGTCGTTATTGTTCATGGGTACACGAGTAAAATTGCCACAGAAGCAAACTGGAATCAGTTCCCATGTGCAATTTTAAACAAGAAATTAGAAGCTTAATTTTAACTATAAGCACAGTTGGTTTGGGAAAAGTTTTAAAGTAACTGGTGTTTGTGAAGAGAAGGGTATTGGCTGAGAACTCTTAATTTTTTGAAAAGGAACTTAGTAGCTTGTTTAAAAAAAAGTAGATTATGTGTCTCCATTCAGTAGAAGACTGGACTTGATACAGGCAATATAAGTTTAAGTCCTGCATTCCCTCTAGACCAAAGTACATTTTCTGATAAAACATATAAAGGTACTTTCATAGATAAATCAAGTGCTACAGGTGAGTATAAGGCTTGAATTTACCTATAGTGATGATATCAAATCAATTAAAATACGTAGGTATGATGCATTTAGATCACGTGGTGAGGAGTCCATATCCTAATTCTTAGCTTAGTTTACTGCAAGTTTGCACACTTCAGTTAAAAAGAATATCTGCAATGCAGAGCTTTCTTTGCAGTGTTCAGATGCCTCCAGTAATTATGACAGATAATCAGTTGAATTGCATGAGTTTACCTTTTCTTTTAAGAAAGGCACTCTCTGCTATTTTAAGTTGAGCTACAAGCCAGACAAGAATTTGAAAATAACTGAAGAATTGAATATGACTCAATGCCTTGTACCAATAAATGCATATCATATTAGTGAGGGAATTTATTTAAGAGAATTTTAGGAAGTGTATTTTGTTCTCAAAATTCATTTTTGCTTGTTTGAAACATCTAGCTTTCTTTTCTTCCTTTAAGACTGTGAGCCAGAAGAGCTAACTGACTGGTCTATGGACGAGAAATGTTCCTTTTGTAATTTACACAAAGAAACAGCCAGTGTAAGTATGAGCATTATATTAAGCATTACTTCCCAACACTCATTTTTGGTATGAATGTAAGAGTCAGAGAATTGAATTTTGCAAATAAGTTAGTTCTGCATTTTAAATCAAGGTAGTTGGATTTTAGTGATTCTGTTCCATTCAGTAGCTCAGTAATTTAATTGTATGTTTTACTGCCAGCAGACTAACTTTTGAAAGATGTTAAGATCTTCATGTGTTTTCTAGGATCGTGCATCAGTTTTCGGTTCTTCACAGTCAACACCTACAGAGGAACTGTCATCTCAGGGCCAGTCCAACACTGATAAGATTGAATGCCAAGCAGAAAACTATCTAAATGCACTCTTTCGAAAGAAAGGTAATAAAAGAACATATTTTGTATTATGAAATGTGACAAAAAATCTAGAAGAATCGAATTATTCAGGGTTAATTTTGTTTCCTAAGCATTTTTTTTAAATTTATCTACTGAAATAGACATTTCTGCTGTTTCGTTTTTATTCCTTTGGTTTTCCTTAATCTTTTTCTTGCTTGAATCGCCAGATGAAATACTGCCATTCCCACTTGCCATTCCTCTTGATCCTCTTGCATTATGTGTCATTTTTTGAATCGTTGTTCATAAATTGTACTGGATATTTCTTTTTACCATGAGCTGCTAATTTGTATTCATGCCAACCTCAGGTGTCATTTTCTGGAATTCTAAGCATTTAAACATTTTCTGTTCCTAAATTCTCACTTCTGGTTTTCAATGGGAAAAACATCTTAGGCGAGAGAATGTGCTTTGCAGATTGCAAAATGGAATTTGGGATCTTGCATGAAAGCTGCTCCTTCAAATACATCCGAGTTGGAGGTTAAAACTTTTTGTCAAAATACAGTATTTAGTAGATCATTACTTCTTTGACTGTTATTATTCTTTGACACTCATCAAGCTAGAGCAGTACATAAGTGAATGACAAGTCAGCTTAGTTCATGAAAGTTACTTAATTACTCACTGCCAACAAAAGCAGGAATAGTAATTTTCTTCCTTAAATTCATGTGAATGAAGTTATTGTGAATACAGTAACTACAGTTTTCATAGATTTTTCTTGAGTTTAGTATGTGTGTGTGATCTGAGTATGGTTAGGGTGACAGCTCTCTTGCTTTTAACCGAGTTAGTCAGACACTGTCTCTTCTTCACATAGGTGGGAGAAAAAAGCAAAGTTAGTTTTCTCCCTTTTACATTACTCGAGCAGAGGATATTATTATGCCCTTGAACCTGGGGTATGTAGAATCTTTTTCTGTAAAGACGTTGTGTCTACTCAGTCTACATTTTTTGCTTTTTTGCATTTTAAAGAACTTGAAATGGAGTGCAACAGCATTTTGAGTCCATCCTTTGGACTCTTGCCTTTCTTTCAAACCACCTGTTTCCCATTTGAAGTAAAATGTACAATGACGTTGGCACCTCGTTACTTCTTAAAGTCTTATTATAGTCTCATCACAGGCCCAATTGTGTGGCATCTTCCTGGGCAGATATTTTAATTCCTTCAAATTTCTACTTCGCCAGATCTCTTCTTGGTCTTGATGTGTACAGTGTTTTCCAGTGTTTGTCTGCTTTGTGTTCCTGCTGCAGATGATCTCTTTTGATACTCCTTGAGAGGAACTTCTGTCATGGCAGAAGTGAAACTTGGCATGACCTCACCTTAGTTGAGTAAATGACTTTTAAGTGAGGTTTTTCACAAAGAATATTTGGCTTTTAGCATCTTCTTTAGGTTTGATCTGCCAGATCAGTAATGCTAGCTTAAAGAGGTTTTATCTATTGAAAAACGAAACTTCCAGGGTGTTTTTGTGATTCCCAGAAGTACTTCTGTATTCTTGGGTAAGAATATTGCTTCAGTTCAGGTTTTAGCAAAATCTTTAAAGTTGTTCAAATTACGGGAAGTGAAAAGGAAAAAAATAATAAAGGCATGTGAAACCAATTTATGAGGTATTCAAGTAACTGGTTTGGATTTTAGGAGGAAGATGAAGAGTTTTACTAAGAAAATCCCAAATCTTCTTTCTGAATTTTTCAGGTTTTTGAGTTCAAGTATCAACTTAGGAAGAAAAGAATAAAAAAAATTGCCAGTAATTGTTTAGCTAAGGAATAGTTCTTATACCTGGTCCCAAACCAGATGTTCTTTCATTGTCAGAAAAATTGTAGAATTCTTGGCTGACTGTCTTTAAAATGGAGTAACACTTTTTTGATTGCAACTCCTCGAGATGATCTACTCTCTTGCTGTTGTGGCTAATTTAGGCCTCTATGAAGAACTTCTAAGGCTAGTGAGCAAATTAGAGAGTTCATTTGTTGGTCCCAATAATCTTTTATTCTGAAGGAATTAATATATGGCTTTTTTAATTTGCAGCCTGGTTTGAGGGGATTTGGTTGTGGATTTGGTTTTTTTTTTTTGTATCAGGAAACTTGATCAGAAGATCTCAAAAGATGCAGCCATGATATATTGTTGCCTGGAGGAGACAGCCTTCAGACATTATTGTATGACAATTTGTCTGTAGAATTTGGGACAAAAGATGATAACTCCTGCCAAAATGGGTAAACTCTTGAAATGCTGTAAACAACTAAAGTCTTCCCATTAGGAACCCAACTTCACCATGTATTAGTGAAATACCAGTTTTGTAGTCAGTTGTCTGTGGGGAAAGTCCTGTGCTCAGCAGACATGTCAGCAAATCCAAAGTCCTTCTTATCATCAAACACTGATTGTTGCCATTAAAAAGTGTGTCTGAAACCCAAATACTTTCTTCCCAGGTATGACATCTCTCTTTACTCTTTTGGTGGTGTAAGGAGAGTAGACTATGGTGCTTTTCCACTTCCATAGTGCTGAAGTTCAACTGTTCTGTTTTGTTTAGGGAAAAACACAGTGTGCTTTAAAAAATACATATGTCTTTTTTTACTATGAGTATTATAGAATGTGACATGTCGTCGTTATCTCGCAGAATCACAGTTGTCTGAAAGCTTGGTCAGACATTTTGTTCATGGACTAATAATTTTCTGTATTTCCAGTAATACACATTGTGTGTTTGTAGAAGCTCATTTTTCCATGCAATATTAATGGGACCTCTTTAAACAAAACCAAAGAAAAACAGTTGTGAATCAGATTCTATCTTCAGAACAGATGATTTACCAAGAGATATGAGAAGCTCTTGGAGAAGTTAAGAAATTTAGGCACTAAATTATAGAGAGAATGTTTGTTTGAGATTCAAGTAATCTTTTCAGGTTCTCTGGGCTGCTCTGTCAAGTATCTTCAAGGTCATGTTTCCCATCCCAAAGTAATTTCCCTGTAGGCTTTTTAAAGCTCTTTACTATTTCTAGATATCCCTTTTATTTTCTAAATATTGCCATTCATAAATATGGCTTTCTTACACCATACCATATACCTGAATTTAACTCTGAGTTCTCCTGTTCTTTTTGTAGTTTTCTTTCAGTTGCATAGCTGGTTATGCTTCTTGGACAGTGTACATTTAATTTAGCAAACCTATGACAAGGTAATCATGCACACATTATCTCAGACTAAAAAAAAGTGTTTCTACTTTCCGGAGTGGAGTTTTGAGTAGCACACACTACTTCATCCAAAACCTGCAGATTCTTTTGATTAATAATCTTAGGAAATCTAATTTGTCCTTTCAAAATACGGAAGGTTTTTTGTAATCATTGAGAGCTCTGACACAGTTTGTGCAATAAACTTTGTGACAGCTTTGCTGTCCCTCTTAAACTTCATCAGGAAAGAATGTTTAGTGGGGTTTCACTGCTTTCTTAAGGAGAAAAAGCATACTTTTTGTCACCTACCTGCTAGTGTTCTTCTCTTCACTGGCTCTGCATTTCTTGATAATTTCAACTCCATTTACAAGGATTCATGGAAATATGACTGGATGTGGAGTAGTGAAAATTGCAACCTTAGCAGAGGAAGAAAAAAGGTGGAAGGTTTATGAGAACAGAAGAGTTTGTTGATCAGTCAGGTTAACTGAACTAGTAATGATACATGGCTCAGAATAAATTGCTGTATTCCTGTTTTAACATGCTAGTGACCTGAACGGTTTTACAAGTAGAACTAAGAACATCACTAGGACAGTTGGGTGGCTGAGGTGGGATTGGTACAAGAAAATGTGGCCTTTTTGTGAAAAGGAGAGAGATGGAGTGAATTTATGAAGCACACTGAGAAGCAATCATGTGTTCTTAGTCCTGCTCCTCACACAACTGGATTGCAGGTACAAGGGTAATTAAAATGCCCTGATGCTTTTCACTGCCTTTTGGCATTTGTCAGAAGACAAATTAAGTCATTAGGTTGACTTTTAAATGAAAAAGTACTGATTTTTTATAAATGGAATACTGTTGTGGAACACTATTTTGGAAGCCTTTAACTCGTTGTTTATTGTCCTGCCAGTCAAATATGTTGCCATAGACATTGCAGTCTAATGATCACACATAATGTGTAGAGTAGTTAATAGTACAGATTTGAATAGTTAAAAGCTCGTGCAGCTCATGAACTGAGCTAAATTCCTAAACATGAGCTTTGAATTAAAATAAATCATTGCAATTAGTCATAATTACATGATGTTTATTACTGTCTTCTCTTGCGTTCAAACTGTTACCTTGACTATCACAAGCAGAAAATATCAGATTACATCATACAAATTCAGTCTTTTTCTCCCCTAATAACAACAGGTCTGCAGCGGTCTGAGAGAAACTAGAGGTACATTAGGGCTAGCTTTTATTCTAAACCTTTAGAGACTGTTCTACTGGATTCTGCATACTGCTGTATGTATGTACATGATCCATGGACTAAATACAGCTGCCTTATATTTTATAACTGTGAAAAACAGGAGTTAAACAGATGTAGACATGTAAATTTAAACTTTGCAAGTTTTAGCTATAGTCACGACTCCTAACAAAAGATCTTAGAAAAGAAACCTGTTCAGGTCATCCCAAGTATATCTGGTGCCATCTGCTGATAACAATTAAGAAATATTTGATAGTGATACAAAGTTCAGAGTTCTAATACCTTTCTTGCCAAAATATCTTTCATTGTGTTTAAAAATTTTATGTGACTAATTACAAATTTCTCATGTGTAGTGGAAAGTTACCACTGTGAATCGCAGGATGGGTGAAGTTCTTCCCCATGTTGAGTGGAACAGACTGGGCAATGAGATACTGGAGAGCAGCACAACAGAAAGGGACCTGGGGGTCCTGGTTGATGGAAAGTTGCTCATGAGCCAGCAGTGCCCTGGCAGCCAGGAAGGCCAAGGGTGTCCTGAGGGGCATCAGGCCCAGCATGGCCAGCTGGGCAAGGGAGGGGATTGTCCTACTCTGCTCTGAGCTGGGACAGCTTCACCTCCAGTGCTGGGGGCAGGTTTGGGTGCCACAGTATAGGAAAGACATTAAACATTAGGGAGTGTCCAAAAGAGGGTGTTAAGGGGAAAACATAAGAAGAGCAGCTGAAGTCACTTGCCTTTTTCAGCCTGGAGGAGACTGGCGGGAGATCTCACTGCAGTTACAGCTTTCTCTTGAGGGGAAGTGCGGGGGCAAGCACTGATCTCTTCTCCCTGGTGACCAGTGACAAGACCTGAGGTCAACCTCATACCCAAAGCTGTGCCAGGGGAGGTTTAAGTTGGATATTAGGAAAACATTCTTCACCCAGAGGGTGGTTGGGCACTGGAACAGGCTCCTCAGGGAAGTCATCACAGCACCAAGCCTGACATAGTTCAAGAAACATTTGGACAATAATCTTAGGTGCATAGTGTGACTCTTGGAGCTGTCCTGTGCAGGGCCAGGAGCTGGACTTTGATGATCCTTGTAGGTCCCTTTCAACTCAGGATATTCTATAATTTTAAGGCAGGGTCAAAGTCTTTACAATGGTGCATAGCAGGATAATGACAGATTGTAAACAAGTTGAAATGAGAGATTCTTTTTATTGCAAGGAAAAATGAGGACAGGTGAGCAGTAGAACATGCCACCCAGAGATTGTAGTTTCCCATCCATGGAAGTAGTCCTTACCTAACTAGGTAAAATGCAGAGGAACTCGTTTGACCTCAGAGATGACTACTTTGAAAAAGCAGTTTTACTAGAGACCTCCCAAGGTAAGGTACTTCCACCATGGTTTACCAGTTAATGATTTACATTACAGAACAGTCAATGTGATAGCAACACTATTTGCATTTATGGCAGATAAGTTTAGACCTGAGTCTAACCCTGTTGATTGAATATGCATTTAGCAGCAAGAGCACTTCAGGTGTGACCCGGGAACATATCTTTCAGAGTCTGTGCTCTTAGATATACATGCACCACCCCCTCATCATATTACCTTTTTAGAGTAAACTAACTTAAAATCTGTAAACTTAAAATTTGTAACTTAAAATCTGCCAATAGCTATAGCAGTTATATGAGGAATTCTGCTGCATTTATTTGTCATAGGGAATATTTGGAAATCATTACAAAAAAATTAAACAATTACTAAAGAAATTATTATAATAACAAAAAAATAAATCCTTTATTATTCTAACTAGGTAAAAGACGACTTTGCTTCTAAGGGAAAAGCTGACTTCTCCTGCAAGTGTCTAAAAGCAATATATGCTTGGCTATTACTGGTGCAAAGAGTCTAAAGGGGAGTAGAAAGGCAGTAAAAACTTGACAGTTCTGAATTAGTTTTGTCTTGCAGTTTTATAATAATTGGTGCAGGGGATGGTTATTAATAAGGACAAATATGTTCCAGGCTGTTGTGTTTTCCTGCTAATGGTAGGTTCCCTGTGCTCTCTGGTCTTTTACTTCTTAAAGGTACAAATCACACCAGGATGTAAAATAATTCTCCCATTTGCATTGATGGTTACCTGTTATCCAGAAGTTGTCAAAGAAGTTTTTCATGTGTGCATGCAACAAACTAATTGTTCTGTATAAGTAGGGTCATTCCAGATACTACTCAGTCTTGATGATGTTTTGTATAATTCATTTTGTATGAGTTTCTGATTACAGGTAGTCAAATTTTTGGGTTTTCAAGCTAAGCTGTTGATCAGTAGATTTCATTGTCTGGAGCTATCGTTTCCCTGTCATGCAAACACTTTTGTGCCTAGATAATTCAGTTATTTAATTTCATCTCTTAACTTTCCTTGTTCTTTTCTTGTATTTTGCATATGTGTCAATACTTTACACCTATTGCCTTATTGCTCCAGTATCTGTTGAATTTTTTTTCTTTACTTCTAAGTGTGTCTCTAGGATCATAAATTCCAGTTGAACATTTATTGAGTTCATTATTTAGGAATCAGGAAGTAGGTATTTTCTGTTTATATTTCTGTGCCTGGAGGTTACAGGGTGGGGAGAGATCTTTCTCTTTGTAGGTATCCTCCATCCTTTAGAATTTTACTTCATACCTCTCTTCAAGAAACACCTGTCAATTTTAGGTATTTTGGTAGAGATCTGGTTGAAAGATTGTTGGAAGATAGAGCTTTAACCATAAACAGATTTGTTTTGTCATGCCTTGGGTAAGTTCTCTTGAAGCCAAGATGTCTTAAAAATGCTGGAACTTCACCATACCTCGTCAAGCACTGTGAAGAGGCCGACTAAAAGGTATGACAGGAAGCATCTGAGCAGTGAGTCAGCTGCCCTCTCATGTGCTAGAGACAGCAGATCTCATAGGTGCAGGTTTGTAAGTCCTTGCAATGCTGTGTTGGTGAAAATGAATTCTCAAAATGGAATAGGTTTTAAATAAATCTGAAACAAACAAGCAAAAGATCTTCTGTGCATTCATCCTAAACCTGAGCAACATTCCTTGATCAATGCTGCAGTCACTCTCTTGATAGTAGATGGGTAAAGTTTCATTGGCATAAAATGCTTGAGCAAATACGCTGTGTGATCCTCCAAACTTCCTAGTAGGACGTGCACACTTTGCATGCAAACATCTACCCAACTCAGCCCTTTCAGTTCCTTCACTTCCATGAAAAAAGAAACCTCAGTTTATCATCTGTTTTATGTTTCAGCCTAACTTCATTATCCCAGTAACTATAGAACCATGTCCTTTGGTATTTCCTCCAGGCAATCAGGGCTCACCTAAAAGCTAATTCTTCTTCATTGCTTTCACACTTGCTTTAAATCCCTCTTCTTTCTTGATGGGAAACTGTTTCACTCATTACCTACGAACTCAAGGGTGTTTGTATGGGGAGGGGTGTAGAGTTGAAGGAGAGAAGGAAGAGTGGGATAGTGAAGTGAGTACTACTGCTGCCAGTTAAAGGGAAAACACAGATGAGTATGGTCGACTGTACTTGTCTTGTGAAATGGTGTGTTGCAGTCATCAGTGCAGTAGCAACTTACTTTGAGTTTCTTAATTGCATTATTTATGCTATGTTACATTTTGGTTTTTTCTTTTGCTTCTAGTAGGATTCTTTTTGGTGACTCAAAGTTGCAGTTTCAGTTATGCTTTTAATAAGAGGTTTAACTTTTTTCTAACTGATAGATAACATTAAAATAAAGTCCTGTGTATTGTGTTTGATCCTTTTTTTTTGTTCGTTTCTAAAATGAGATACTACTTTTCCATTGAAATGTTACATACACAAGCAAAAAAGAGGACATACTCAGTTTGGAATAGGAAATAAAGCTTTTCTTCCAAGTGTTTTTTATTGCTAACACTTTGAAAATGTCCTGGAAATCCTGTAAGAATCTACAATAAAAGTTTAAAACTTTGTTTGTATTCAATTGCTTGTATTGCTACAAATTGTGTGGGACATTTCAAGTCACATCATATGAGTTTTGACATGTCAATCCTGAACCTGTAATGGGGATTATAAGAGTGAAACACGTCTTTTTGCTTTTTTTCCTTTTTAAGATCAGTTTCTCAAAAGTCCAATTGTTCTATATTAATAAGAGGACTACACTTTTAGAACTACACTTTAAAATTATTTTTGTTATGGTTGTTCTTTGAAAGTAACTTCTTTCGGTATTAATCCATAATTTATTTTACTTTCATGGTTTGTAGTCAAAATTCTTTATTTTCAAAACTGGAAATGAGCAGTCTGCAAATGAAAATTCAACCTATTTGCCAACAATTCCCATTTGGAGTCTCCTAAGTAATGCAATCCCACATACTTTTACTTGCATGCTATGATAGAGGAGTAAGGTAAAAACTAATGATCTGTGCTAAATGTTCTTCCAGGTGACTTTCAGTTAGGAAAACAAACTTGATAGACATCTGAATTAATATGTTCATTACACGTGTACTTATTTAATACATTTGTGTGCTTATAGGAAGTATTTATTTTAAGAAAAGTATTTAAGTTTGGTTCTTAATATATCTGTTGCCTGTGTTTTTTATTTCTAGATCTTCCTCAGAACTGTGATCCTAACATTCCCCTAGTTGCTCAGGAATTAATGAAAAAAATGATCCGTCAGTTTGCGATTGAGTACATTTCTAAAAGTAGCAAAATTCAAGAGAACAGAAATGGTTCATCATTTGAACCAAGTCTGATGTGTAAAAGTATCCAAATGAACCAAACGGAAAACTCCCTTCAGGAAGAACAGGATAGCCCTCTAGACCTCACTGTGAATCGAACTCAAGAACAGAATACTCAGCAAGGTAAATTTCTGTATCTGATAATCTGTGTTTTACTGTCATTTATTTATTTTATGGTGTCTTATACCCTTAAATGTCCATGTCAAACGGAAACATTTTTTCATATTGTATGTTAGCAGATAATTATTCTGATTTCTGAGTGCCTGTGTTAGATAAGTGGCATTTGAATTTCTCAGCTTTGGAATTCTGAATCTGCGTCCTCTCACCTGTGCTGTCACGGGTAACAGTGGTTCAAAATTTTGTTGAAGAAATGGCTCTTAGGAAGTCTGAGAAAAGAGAAAAAAGATGCTAGGATTTCAGAGAGTAAATGTCACTCAGTCTCTGTCAGCTATTGAACACTTTGATTCTTTAAATACAGGCTGGTTAGAATGATGGGAAAAGAAGTTTAAGCTGGGAGAAAATTTCCATACTTCATACTTTAATCATTACAGATCAGTGCAGCTTTAACTGAGAGTAAAGCTAGAAAAGTAAGATCTGTCTCACTGTCATTTACAAAAAAGGGAATAATTTCTTTTCCTCACGCAATATTGCTATCCAAAACTGATAACAGTATAATCACAAGAGTGTTTTGGACTTTGAACAATATTTAGATTAGCAGCAGTTTTCAGGAGGGGTTGTGACTGTCATGTGCAACTGAAAGCAGTGGCCAAAGCAGCTTTTGTCTTTGTAGATACCAGGTTCTGTGTTAATCCTGTAATACTGCAGACCAAAGGGAAAAGTTGACCTGTACCATACTAAAAAAGTTGAAAGAAGTCAGAACTAAGTTTTTTTTTTTTGATCTTGTTTGGGTATTTTGTTTGCTCATTTATTTTAATATACATTAATTTGTAATTAATATACAGCAGATTTGGTATGTATGTACCTAATGATGCAGTCTTTAATTGGAGATCCTAGGGGGCAGGGAGCTCTGATAGATTCCTCACAATAAATATACCTATTCTAGGTTCAATGTCAAGCATCCTTTCTCTTTGACAGAAAAAACGTTAAGAAATACTGGAATTTTTGCTTTTATTCTGTATGGAATAAAAGTTCATGCCAGGGTTTAGTAAATATTAGTAAATATTTAGTGGTCTAAATCCTGAGAAAATACCTGTTGTGCTTGGATGTAATTTTGCTATGGATGAATTACAGATTTTAGAGGTTTATAATTGGCCAGGTCGAAGCATGTTTCTTTTGCAAGAGCAATAAAAAAATACTTTCCTGATATCAGCTCTATAGCGTCTTGCTTACTTCAACAGCTAATTACAAATAGCTAGTCTTAAGTGTTCGTGAAGGAGCAAAGTCCCCAGAGGCAGGTTCTGGTTGTTGCTGAGCCCAAAGAAATCTTTGAGGAATGAAAGGGAAGGCAGAAGGTGGGCAGGGCAGGGACAGGAAGAAAGTTATGCTACCGCCCTTATCTGAAAATCCATTGATCTTTTGTGTAAGAGAAATCTAAAATGCAGAGAAACTGAGATATTTAAATATCTTTTTATATCATTGGATTTTTTCTTACGGTAAGGCTAAAAAGCAAGTTTAGAATTGTGCACCTTCAGTGAAACATCTAAATCTAAAATAGTTGCTCAGCACACGCAGTGTACAAGTTACACATTAAACTCTGTAAGACACGGCAGAGACTCAGGACTTAGACTGCCATGTTTGCTGGAGTGCTTTTTAGATGACATCTTGCTATGAAATTTCAAGTTGCTGAAATGAGAAACAATAGTGGAATAAGACTGTAGCTGGAGAAAGGTGACTTGAACATCTTATCTACAAGGGAAATTGTATTGGGCTTTCTGTTTTCCGTGAATGAGTTAATTTTGAGCTATTTTGGCGTTTCACTGTAGTGATGGCAACACAAGCAAATAAGTTCAAGATGAAAAATGTCAGCTGGCTCTTTTTATTTGCATTGTGTTCTAAGTGCAAAGATTCACGAAAAAGTTATTTCAATTAGCTTTTGTGAGGGAATGTGTATTATTATTACACCTATCTCTCAGTTCTGTACTTTTCCTGAAGACAGGTTATAATAAAGTGGCATATATTTATGGTAGGGAGTTATGAAGGTTTTTTAATTGGATTATTTTTCTAACATAGGGAATAGGTCTTTCATCTCTCTTTGGTCTGGAGACTTGTAAAAGCTGCACCATGGTTCCGTTCTCAGCAAAGTTTTTTGAATGTCATACAACTCTCTTTGGTATTTTCTGTTTGTCATTTCTGTTACAATTTCAAAAGGAAGTGACAGTAACAGAGGAATAAGTTCAAATTTGAGCATTGCTTTGATGGATCCTCAAAGTTGAAATCTTTAATTCAAATCCTGTTAAGCAGATAATGATCCAAGTATGAATTCTTTAGGTTCACTTTCTGCTTAGGCAGCTGCTTTGTATTTACAATAGTTATCTTTGAAATGTCTTTTTAAGTAGGTAGCTCATTCAATCTTGCTCCTTTACCATGAGAGTGATTCTTGGGCTTGAGAAGCAGGAGTAAACTTTATTTTCCAGATTACTAGAAGTAGTGAGGAGATCCAAGCTAAGTGCTAGCTCAGCACCAAAAAGGGATTCTGCCACTGAAGTTCTCCATTAAAGAAAGCTTCTTACTTTCCTCCAGTATTTGGAGGCCATCTCTGAAGCCAAAAAATCTGACACTTCCGGAGCTGATAGCCCTGATTTTTGGGCTTACATGGCGAGGTTTTAGTAATTGGGGAGGGCTGTAGGGTGGTATCTGTGAAAAACTCTTGTGGCTTCCCTGTGTGAGGCTCAGCCAGCTGTGCCACAGACCAGCACCAGGCTGAAGGGGAGCTCGTGGTGGAGGTGGGCTCATGGTGCTGCTGTGAAACCATGTTTGAGAAAGTGCAAAAATGCTGGACAGGCAGAGGGGTGAGAAACAGCACTGGGAACAATGAGGTGAGGGAAAGGGGAAGGGAGGTGCTCCAGGCACCAGAGTAGGTATTTCCATGGAGCATGAGGAGAGGACCATGGTGGAGCATGTGTTCCACTGCAGCTTCTGGAGCAGATACTCATTCACATTGCAGCCTGTGGAAGATCCCTCATTGGAGCATCTGGATGTTTCCTGGAGGATCTGTGGCCAGTTGAGCTGTAAAGAAGAGTTGTACTGACTTTAGCCCCCATTCTCAATCTTGCCTATGCCATCTGGGGTTGGGGGAAAATAGAGAGGCTGGGAGTGAAGTTGAGAGCCTGGGAAAAGGTAGGGGTGAGGACATGCTTTAATTTTTATCTTTTTGTCATTATCCAAATCTATTTTAAGTTGCAATAAATTAATTTTCCCCAAGCCTGTTTTGCCTGTAATGGTAATTGGCGAGTGATTTCCCTGTATTTATCTTGATGATCTTCATCTTATTTCTTCCTGCCCTCCACTGAGGATGGGGAGGGGTAGAGGGGCTGAGTTGGGGTCTAGCTACTGGCCGAGGTAAACCCATTGCACCTCTGGAACTGCAGCGTTTAGTACTGAGTTTGAGTATTTAAGCACTGGTATCCAAGTATGTCCAGCTGACACCTGACTGGTATGGAGTCCTAGAGCATGCTCTGCTTTCCTCTGCAGGTGGAAGAGTGGTAATTTAGCAGGGTGCTTTAATTCCTGTGTACCTTGCTGGTAACTGGGCAATCATTTCACTGTCAGTAAATTAGTAGCAGTTGTCTCCAAAAATACCTGTACCTTGCTTCTTTTTCTAATCCATGTGACTCTTAAGACTGTCCAGGACTTGAAAAGGAACACTGTATAGTGAAACAAAAACCTGTTTTCCATCCACTGCTTCTCAGAAAAGTGGGATGCTTTTGCAATATTGTTTTTCCTCTAAACTAAGGCAGAAGAAGCAGCGTCCTTTCAGAATGAAATGGTGAGTAAGGAACCGTGTTGGAATATCCTGCAGCAGCTTATTTCCTCGTGCAGTCATGGGGCTGAGCTCTTTCAGGAAGAAAGAGCAGCTGCAAAGTTTGATGCAGAGGCTTCTTTCACTTGGTAGATACAGGAGGGTTGATAGTTCTCAAGCTTCTAAGCAAAGTGACTTTAAGAGTTAGAAGTAGGAGCAATATAAATATTTAATCTGCAGGTTTACCTGTGCAAGCTTATTCTAGTTTCTGGATCTTCTGGAACAAAGATATCTGGAACCACACACTGTTTACATAGTGTGTAAACATAGCCAGAATATGCAACAAAATTTTAAAAATTCCCTTGTTTCATTAAACCATCATAGACTGGAAGACATCAAAAGATAGCTGGCAGTATATTGAAAGAATTCTAAACTTTAATGAAAATAAACTTTTTATTAAGATCCTGTTTTTACTATAGGTATTGGTGAAAATACTATGCATTTTGAAGATATACATGCTGCGTTCCCAAGATAAATTGTATGACCTGTAAATATATTCAAGAAACAGTTTAAAAATTTTGCATGAGAAAGTCACCCTAAAAAGCTACATTTCTGAGGGGAGTAGTGTTTTCCTTCCCTGGTTGGCATGGTGGCTAGCAGCCAAGCTCCTTGTCAGATACCTGCTTGCTTGCTTCCCTTATGATGGCACAGGGGAGAAGATGGGAAGAACAGAAAGGAGAGCTTATGAGTTAAGTACATTACTTACTACTACTTGCCATCATGCGCTAAACAGACTTTGCTTGAGAAAAATAATTCTAATTATTGCTTATTAATATAAATATTTCATTATTAATTCAGCAGTGGAAACAAAAAGTCATTAAAACACTGCCTTACCTCCCTCCTTTCCCAGGCTCAGCTTCACTCCATGTTCCCTTGTGACCACCACCAGCACCTCTGTAGTGTGAGATTGGGGGTTGGGTGTGAGCTGTCCACAGTCTGTACCTAATGGTTTCTCTGTGCCACTGGACTTACCTCTGCCATTTTCTCATTCTTTTTGTTCCCATTTTTTGTGTCCATTTGGCACTTTTCCCTCTTTCTTAAATACAATTTTCCAGAGTTTCTGCTCAAGTGGCTGCTGGACTCAGCTGTGCCCTGCAGTAGGTCTGGGAGCCAGCCATCTGTGTCCAGCACAGGGCAGCCCCTGGCCTGTCCTCACTGATACTGGCAGGATGGTGCCACGATCACCCAATGTATGGCCATATACTTTTCATCTGGCATTTTTTCATGGTAAAAAATAGCACTTCAAGCCAAAAGGGGCTACTCAAAGTAAGAACTAATTAAAAATCAAAGATAAACTAATAAAAGGCTTTGGTGTTCCTACTGACCGTTTCTTGCAAACTCTTTCTGTGTTCAGAAGCACAGAAAATAGCCAGCAAAAGGCAAGGCACCATCAGGAAAAGTACTGAAGACAAGACTTGTTTTGTTTCTACAATACCCCTTATCCTGTGAATGGACAAGGTAAAGGGAGAGTTATTTACTAAATCTTACTATATTAAAACTAGGTAAGGCTCTCTGAAAATTCTTAGAGGAAGAAACAGGTAATGAGTGGGTTTTGCTCAACAGTTTTTAAACATCAGAACTGCTGTGACAGGAGGTCATGGGTCACAGGGTTCACAAAGGGCCTTAGACTTCACAGCTAACAGAACCAAGGCCAGGAACTAAAGCTAGAGCCAATGATAGCAGCTGCTAGGAGAGCAAAGAGCTGCAGGTAGTAGCCAGGCTGATGTGCTCTTCCACACTAGGAGTGGAGTGCTTGCCCTGCCTGGAGACTGAGGACTGAGCAGAGTAGGTTGTCTCATCTAATAAGACAGTTCATAATAGCTAATGAGAGATTTCCTGAAACCTAGAAAAAAATTCCATTTAGAAATCAATGTAGAAATACCAGTTGTAGGAACTCAAGGCTGACCTGGTTTCTGTTGCTTCCCCTTCCCCTCCCTGCTTTAAGAGGAGTTTCAAGTGATTGTGGTCCTGATTATTTTGAAAATGAACTTTGATCACGCTTAGTTTCATCTTGGTATTGGTGCTGATGGTCTTGTGCTGAGAATCAAAGACCAGAGGTTGAGCCATTTCTTTGAAGATAAGAATGATTTAATTTGCATAGAAATAACTGCATTAGAAGACTATGAGCAGCAAACCTGAAAAACATCTAATATATTTTTCTATATTATCCAGTGTTACATACTTTTTTTTATGAAGACTCACTTCTTAGTAGTCATGGCTTCACCTAAAGAATGGAAGTAATTTCATATTTTATTAAAACCACCTTACAGAATTTTTTTTCTGTTTCTGATATAATTCAGTTCCTGTACAGAATTCTTGCTGTAATACTTGCTTGAATTGATTTGTAAGAAATAAAAGAAAGTTCTGGCTCAGTTCAGAGAAGACTATTCCTACCTTGCAAGTAACAAGCTTCCAAGATTCATAATCCACCTGTAGGATGTCTCTTTGCAAACTTTTTGGTCCTGTACCTAATGTACCAAAGTTAAAATCTCGATCATGTATATACATACATTCATTTCATTCAGTAGGATTTCACTATGTCTTAGAGCTTTACAGCAAATGCTCTCATTTTCCTACCAGTTTGAGGTAGGTTTTTGTGAGGGTTGTTTCTTGTTGGTTTTGGTGGGGTTTTTTGGTGTTTTGGTTTTTTGTCTTTTTTTTTTTTGGTTGGTTGTTTAGTTTGCTTTTTTTTAAAATTCAAATGAAATTACTAAAAAAATGTGTAGTCCAGTGACTCTATCTGGTATTTTGCACGTATATCAAATTTCTTGTATGATTCTTTTTACTGAGCATTATCTTCCCATAAAGCACTGTCTTCAGGGAGGTCTGGTTTACTTAATGAATTTGCATTTGCTGTGTTGGAAGAACTAAATGTCTTGAACCTCAAATTACTTCAGTTCTGCATATCCTTTAGAGGCTGAAAATGTATATATTTTTTTGTTTCAGGAGACTGAATTTTCACTACTGTGTTCTTTTAGTAATTTTTCGACTGATTGTTAGGCTGGTGTTAGCAAAGCCAATTCTGAAATATTGGGAAAGAAAATTATTTTCATTATGATATCCTAGAAGAGCCTTTGGATTTTGTTTATTTGTTGGGGCTTTTTCTTTTACTAAAAATCTAGCTTTGCCTTTTTTTTTTTTTTAATAAATTGATGGAGAGACAATTAACTTTTTATTGATTGATAAGTTGTCAACTTTGAAGTAGTTTTTTTTTCCAGTGATGTCTTCTAAACTTTATGATGTCTGTGAGTATGAACTGAAGGTGGAGAAAATGTTGTGAAAGGGAACACACAAGCTCTTAAGAAAGGGAGATATACTTTGTGCAACTGACAGAACACAACAGATGAGTTCTGTTTGTTGCACAGGACTCAGGGACTTTGGGTTGAGCTTGGGTATTCCTGACTAGGCCAAAAAGTCCATATAGAATTTTTCTGTAGTGTGCTTAATTGGGTTTTTCTTCTGTAATATAAATGCATCAGGAAGGTTGCTTAGCATTAGTCCTTCCTCTAACTTTCTTAAGAAAGATTGTGAAAGGAATGTATTCAGGTGAAAAGGAGCATCCTTGCCAAGTGGCATGTTTATATATATTCATCCCCTAATACTGAGCTATGATGTTACTTTTTCTCTCTTTGACCTCCTTAAAATAGTATAAAAGAGTTGTGGAAGAACAGTCAAAAAGCAGTCCAAAAACAAAAGCCTGGATTTGATTATTACACAGAACTCTATTTCTTTGCATTATTGGTATAAAGGAGAGCTACCCAAACTATTTTCTTGACTTCTTATTTGTTGGCATTTGGATCCATCAAACAATGCCTCATTGTCTGCATCTGAGGCTGTGGGAGAATGTATGCAATTGCGTGATGTTTTAGAAATAATAGGCAGTAACACAAAAATGACACTGTAAATGCAATAAGGGGTAGTATAAGGGTGATTATAGAATTGAATGTTGAGCTACATGTTGAAACTCAAAATTGAATTCGCAGAGCTCAGGCACACAAAACAGCCCAAGTTTGAAACAGAGAACCAAGGAAGAAAGGTATGAAATTAAATATATTTAGGAGATATAATTATAATTTAAATGTTATTGATTTTTTTAAGAAAATATTTAAAAGGAGTATTTAAACTGTTCATGTTTTTAAATACTGAGTTTTAAAAAATGTTTTTCTATTTCAATACTTTATAGACTTTAACAGCCAAGTAGAAATCTTGAATTTAGCATTTACCAGTGACTTGACAGAGTGGATTCCCACCCCAGTTTAGGTCTTTCATTTTTCTAATATTATTGCATATATATGGAGGCAGCAGGAGGAGTATGAATAGTTAAAGTGTTAAAACTCTGTATTGGGCTCAAGCTCTTTTCCCAGTTACAGGGAAATTACTGGTTACTGGGAAGTTACCCAGTTACTGGTACCTGCTCATCCAGTAACCTGGTCTGGTGCCATTGCTGACCCTGCTCTGAGCAGGAGGTTGGTCTGAAGGCCTCCTGAGGTCCTTATTACCTTGAATTATCCTGTAACCCTAGGATTTAGTTATATGAAATTTAACTTCATCATCAGATTTGTGTGTTTGTTTACAGTATATAAATATGAATAATAATTATAATATCAAGTGCATTGTTTTGGTTGCCTTGAAAGTAAAAAGTGCAATGTAGACACGTGTGATTTTTAGGAAAGCAGTCATGTTTGGTTAATACAGGTTCTTTTAAATTTTACTTCTGAATGGGTTTACTTTTTATTTTTTCCCAGTTTTAAAGAAGTTTGGTTACAAATCCAATATACAAAATTATTTGCTGATGGCTGATAGTGTTAATGGAATAAGGTGTCAGAAGTTTTGCAAGATAAAGTAGCTGCTTGAAAATTGTGCTTAGGTGAAAATACATTGGCTGATAAAATCTCGGAGATCTCCCTTAAAACCGCTGTTATCATCACTACTCGTTCTTTGCAGGGGATGGAGTGCTAGATCTCTCGACAAAGAAAAGCGCAAGGTTGGAAGAACCCAAATATGATCCATTGTGTTCTGAAAACTCAGTGTCTGGGTAAGCAATGTTTAGGACTTTCTTTGGCTTATCAAAAAGACAATCCAGGTTTCTCTTCTCTGGCCAGGTTTTATGTTCATAACATACCTGTATATAAACTGGCACACACATGTGGTTCCTATTTTGCTTTCAAAAGAATTTTTGTCACTCATAAGTGTGTGTCTGTGTATATATCATATGTTTCATTTGTCTTTTTCCTTTTTTTTTCTGTTTAAAGAAAAGTTATCAGAACAATCACCAAACTTTAGTTCATGTTACTAAAAATTACATGAAAATCGGTTACATAACACATTAAAAATAAGAGGCTAGTAGAAGAAAATGCAAATAATTCTTTTAGAATTTATTTAGGGAACTTCAATTTTGGACAAAAATGACCATGTTAATAATTAGATGCAAAATCTTCTTCAACTGACATGAGCAAGTTAAATGACTATTATCTATAATATTCCTTAATAGAGAGAGAGCAAGCGCGTGAGAGAGAGCTCTTAATCATCATACTTATACTTGCATCATGGTTCTGACTATGGTGTGTGGTGGCAAATGGTTAAATTTCTTTATTCAGCAAGGAAAATGTTATTGCATCTGCTGAAAGCTACCACAAAATTAGTGAATTGCATTGTTTTGTTGGATTTTATGATCTTGGCATCCTCCCATCCACTAGCCATAGCAGGACCCTTTTTGTCACCTGTACGTCTTACAAATAACTTACTACAAATAGGACTATAGTAGCAGCATTTGTTGAATGATGTAAAAGTGCATTTTATTAATTTCCTGATATGAAAAAGTTTGAAAATGAATGGTTTTGTAATTAGTGAGCTGTAATAGTGAGTAGAAGTTTTTAAAATTGTGTCTTATTTTGCGAAAATGGACTTGATTGTTAACTACAGCACTTTATCTTCTTGTTGTAGAAAGCCTAGTTTTGTGTAAGTCTGGGATGTTTGTGTGTAGTTATGTACTTATTGCTGCAAATTTTCTATGAGGGGGTTGACTCTTTTATTACTTGTTTAGCGGTAACGTCACGTTTCTACTAACAAAAACTCCTTCAGGATTTGGGTATTTAATGGAACGTTAATTGTATAATTAAAATTATAACAGTGTTGCTCTGCAAGCATGTGAACAAGGGAATATAGCCAGCACATGAGACTATTACCAAATACTGAGCTAGGATATAAAGTTCTTGGAAGGGCTGCTGTAGAAGCCACGGTATGATTTTTGACACACTGTCCTACCAGAACTGTAGCATTTTGCTAGGATAATCATTTAACTACCACATCTCAAAGGCTAAAAAGTATCAGAAGCAGTGATGTTACCGAAGCAAGGAGTATAATAAAGGAGTGGACCCTTCCCTTCCATAGCTGTGTGAGAGTCTCTCATACATCAGTTTACCATCGTTTCATTCCATCCATCCAGGAGACTACACAGAAACAGAGAGGACTATGTGGAAAGAAGTGCTGAGTTTGCAGATGGTTTGCTCTCAAAAGCTTTGAAAGACATTCAGTCTGGAGCACTGGACATAAATAAAGCAGGCATACTTTATGGCATACCTCAAAAAACTTTACTTCTCCACTTAGAAGCCTTACCAGCAGGAAAGCCTGCACCTTTTAAAAATAAAACTCGAGATTTCAATGATAGTTATTCATTTAAAGACAGTAAAGAAACTTGTGCAGTCCTACAAAAGGTAGCCTTGTGGGCAAGAGCTCAAGCAGAGCGCACAGAAAAAAGTAAACTCAGTCTACTTGAAACCTCAGAATTAAAATTCCCAACAGCTTCCAGTTACCTCCACCAGTTAACTCTACAGAGAATGGTCACTCAGTTTAAAGAAAAAAGTGAAAATCTACAATATGAAACTTCAAGTCCTACTGTACAATTAAAAATTCCTCAGCTAAGAATAAGTTCTGTGTCCAAACCACAGTCTGATACTGCTGGTCTTCTGGATGTTATGTACCACGTTTCTAAAACCTCCTCAGTCTTAGAAGGATCAGCTCTTCAAAAATTGAAAAATATCCTCCCTAAACAGAACAAAATTGAATGTTCTGGACCTGTAACTCACTCAAGTGTTGACTCCTACTTTCTGCATGGGGACCTCTCTCCTTTGTGTCTTAATGCTAAGAATGGGACAGTAGATGGAACCTCAGAAAATACAGAAGATAGTTTGGATCGTAAAGATAATAAGCAACCAAGGAAAAAACGTGGCCGCTATCGGCAGTATGACCATGAAATAATGGAAGAAGCAATTGCAATGGTAATGAGTGGGAAAATGAGTGTTTCCAAAGCACAAGGAATTTATGGGGTACCTCACAGCACTTTAGAATATAAAGTAAAAGAAAGATCTGGAACATTGAAGACTCCACCGAAGAAGAAACTCCGATTACCAGATACTGGCTTATTTAATATGACAGATTCAGGGACTGGCAGCTGCAAAAACAGTAGCAAGCCTGTGTAGAATAATTGTTAGCAAATTGTTTTGTGTGTGTGTATGTATGTCTGTATACACACACTATGTGAGAAATACATATGCTCACTCTGACAGAAGACATGAAATTATACAGTTCAAAAACCACATACATGCCTTTTGAAAAATAGTTTTATTCAGGGTTTTCACTGTGGACAGAATTATAGAGTTGCTCACTTAATTCTGATAGTGTGTATTTAATATAATCCTTGTATAAATAGGTGAAAAGATTCAGGTTTTATTTAGTAGTCACTAGCATAAAGATGTTTTGGGAAAACAAGTATTTGTCATGTGAAGCATAATTTTTAATTGGTGAAGAACCACTTTACCCATTCAATTATCCATCTTATAATGGAAATACACAACCAAGGGTTAGCAGACTTTTATAGTTCACAGAATACTTGCAAGAAATTGTAAGTATCTCAGATTATACTCAGTAAGGGATTTAAAAAAAAAAAAATAGTTCCTCACAAGGAAGTGGATTTGTGAAGTATTAGTAGGATATAGTACATTCTGTGAAAGAAAAAAAGTTCGTTATTTAAATATCCAATACAAGTAAGAAAAACATTTCATTACAAAAATGTGTGTTTAGCAGGCATAAACTGCATTTTTTTATCATTTTAAGAAAATTTTGTTGTTGGTTTAGAAAGAAATTGGTGTTTACAAAGTGTACACTTCTGAAATCTGAGAAATTACTGTAGTTATAGAATTATTAAATATTAAATAAGATGGAATACTAAGAGCATAAAATAATTTAAACTTTAACATAATTTTCTTTTTTAGTTTGACAATTAAGGTAACTTGTAAGGTTTAAAAAGAAAGTTGGAATGCAACTTAGAGCATGTTCATAATGTGCACAGAATGAGCTTGAGAATGGTTTGGGTTTGTTCGTTTTTTTGTTTAAACGTGCTGGTTAGTTGATGTTATGACTACTTAAAATTTATTTAAGGATTGTGTCACACTCCTATTGAAAAACCTCACTGTAACTGTAATGTATTTGCTGCTGTGACATTTCAAAACATTTTCAGTTTATCAAAATGAATACCAAGTTACATTATCATCTTGCTAATAACCAAATTTACAGTTCAGGGTCTTGATAGAAATACAAATATGAAACAGTGAAGCTGTTTTGAACTTTCAATAATATAAATTCTTTATAAATTTGGTAGTTAGAAGTTAGGCAGTTCATTTTAAGTACATAACTTTTAATAGAATTTAAGGGAGACCAATTACCTTCATATTGCAGTTTTTACATGAATTTCAAAGTATTCACATTGGACTTTTTACCACGCTTTATTTTTTATGTAATATCAAAAATACATGTCTACATATGAATGGGGGCTTGCTTCATACATTCACTACTGAACATCAGCCCTTTTCCTCTCAACATGTAATTTTTTTATGTATGTATCTAATTTGGCATAAAAAAAAGACTTTCTCCAAGTTTTATACACATGGTGCACATGCACACATTTTTTTCCCTCACTTAAATTTGCACGTGTATGGGTTAATTATAGAAATTAAATGGGACATTAGATACATATGGGCCACATCAGGTAATTTCATTTATAGATAAACTTGCCATTAAATTCAGTGGAGAGCATACTGCAATACTGGTGGCAAAATCTAGCCCATATCTACTAACACTACTAAAAAAGGACAACTTCCACTTTAAAAACAGAATAATCCTTTGTAACTGCACAAGCAGTATCTCAGTTCTTTGGTCTCTCAGATCTATACTGAATCTTCTTCAGTCATTAAGGTTTACTTGCATATTACAGAATGAGTCTCTCAGGCACATGATGATGATTCTTGGGGTGTCCTGTGCAGGGTCAGGAGTTGGACTCAGTGATCCTGGTGGGTCCCTTCCAACTCAGCTTAATCTGTGATTCTATGATTTTAAGCAGAACTGTACCTGATAAGGAGTTCGCAGAACAGCAGATGTCAGGGTCATCCTTCATTTCAAAAGAATTAAGCCATATTTTGTGAGGGCCAGAATGATTAATTTGTGAATATATCCCCACTGAAAAATGCAGCTGAAAAAACCTTAAGAGTTTCAACATCTGACTTTATACAGTTTTACTTGGAAAAATCTGGGGCTGCAGTACATTGCCTAATATTTGTACCCTACTGATGTTTTCTACTCCTCAGATATTGTTAGAAATTTGAATCAGAACTTTATACTGAAGGCAAGTGACAGTACTCTTTTTATATCATTTAAAAGATGACCTGACCAAAAATTTAACAGGATTCATAAAATCAGGGATCATTTTACTATTGACTTAACAGTACTCAGTAGTTTTGTATGTAATATTATAATTAATTTTCAACATTTTAGTACTTGTATTTATTTTTTGGTCAGAAATAGTAATTAAAATATTTTTTGATAGTTTATAGATGATACTCAACCTGTAAGTGTTTAAAGAACAGAATTATTTGTTTCTAATTATTAGGCTAATGTTTAATTACACAACTAAGGAAAGGCAGGGAAATGTGTAAATTCTCCTCCCCCAAACCCTATGTATTTCATTAATGTCATTTAAATTATACGTTTTGAACTGTTTTATAAATTCAGTTACCAGTCACTACTTAGTAATTGACAATTTCTGAAAATTCCTGTTTCAGCAGAATTTTAAATGAAGGCGAAAGCAAGCCCTACATGCTTTCTACTTATTTGAATGTTTCTCAAGTATTTTATATTAAAAAACAGTGCCTCTGTTTTTAGAACTACTGCTCAGTAAAGTTGTTTAAACCATTTCTGGTAGCTAATGACAATTTTATATTAAATTGTATATTAACTTTAGTGAGACTGATTTTTTTAGTTGTTTACAGTACAAATACTTGTATTTGTTTTTTAATTGCAGTATTTCCATTGTCGCAGTAATTTAGTAAAACTCTGTGGCTGCCTTGATTTTTGACAGATTTTTGTTAACAACTGATTTTTAGGCAATTAGTTATATTTATGCATAAATCAATTGCACTATAATTCATGAATTATTTATTACAATATTTTCTAATGAATTCCATGTATTTGTCTTGTGTTGTAAATGTACTGTAATTCTGTTTCTTCTTTGTGTTGTTATATTCCTAAATCTGATTGTATGAATTTAATTGTTTAGTTAACGTGTTTCTACGTTGTAATTTGTAGTAAAGCACTTCAATGCTTTTGCACATAAATTTACAACACTGATGTGTGATTGATTTGCTCATTCAGTAAAAAAAAAAAGAAAGAAACAAAAACCTGTACACTGACTTATTTGACTTATTCCTGAGGCACAAGTTGATTAGCAGTGTCATAAGACCAAGAACTGTACAAATTAAGCTCATAATGACTAATTTGCTATGAGAATTTTATCAGAAATAGTAGCTTTAAGGAAGGATGGTTTATTTTCTCAGAATTGATTAATTACTAATGAGAAGAAAATCAGAAAATTAATTCTCTAACACCCTGTTTTGTTAGCAGCTAAAAATTATAAATAGTATATAGCTTTTTTGAGGTACTTATTTACTTAATAAAGTCAGGAAGCAAACATTTCTATAAGACAGATTTATATTTCTATAGTAGTTCCATGCTGTTTGTATGAGTACTTGAAACTATGTTCTGTTCCAGTTTTGTTCCTGTTCCCAGTCTGTAAAGATCTTGCTAGAGGGATCTGTCTTCTCTCTGGCTGAGATGACGGGGGAAGGACCTCTTTTGAGAGTCCTCTGATAGAGCGCTGCCCTGATAGTTTTTGTGGAGGAGGCCAAGTATTACTTCTTTATGTGTAAATTAATACACTGAAAGTCTGGTAATTGACCTTATTGCATTGCTGCCTTGGTGCCATTTTTGGACCCTAGTCAATCCCCACTCCATGTATTAACTGCCCTGTCTGCCAGAAGGGAAATACCATTCCGTGCTTAACCTTTGTCGTGAGCGCTACAGAAGGTTCCAGGGTAGCGGTGCATATTGATCCTCTCACCTCTCAACCCCTCAGTTTCCTGCCCACCCTCTCCAGCCATCTTTTTGTGTGTGGTTTGGAGGAAGTGTGCAGTTTGTCAAAATGAGAGGTCTTCTTTCTATGAAATCATTGCTTAAGCCTTTTATCCTGAGGATACTCCAAACTACAGCACAACAACACAAATTTAAGGAGATATAGCAAGGCATTGCAGGAAACTGAAGTATAATTCCATAGTCGTATTGAAAAGCTACTACAAATTAGTACGTTTAAATATATTGACATCTCTACAGGGAGACACTTCAAGGAAAATGTGTTGCTTTAATGCTTGAATTTGTTTGGGTAGTAAGCTCTGCTCCCAAATGGTGACTGAGTAAGGGCTCCTTGTGTTTTTACAAACTTGGAACATCGTTTGGACTGTGGTACTGTTGCAATAGAATAGATGAAAGTTGTCTGTTGTCTGTCAGCTTTAGAAACTAACTCATATTAAGGGAAAGCAGGTTATAGATGTCACACAAGGGTGGATAATCAAGAAAGAAATTGTTTTAGAAGAATGTTCGTTATGTCTGTGATAATCAGAACATCGCTTCATACAACAAATTTATCTCCACATAGCAAATTCAAACCAGTTTTGAGGCCTGTGGATGATTTGGTCACTCACTTGGAGAAGGTTGTAAGGCTCCAGAAGTTTCTTCCACTAGTGAACAGACTTTAAATAGCAGTTTAACTCTGTAGTTAAAGCTCTCCAGTGAAACTATAGACACCTTGCAAGTCTAAACAGATAGAAAGGTACCTGTTTAGAAATGCAGTCTAAAAAGAGACTCTACTAAAGCTATCTTTTTAGCAAATTAGTACTTAACAAATCTACTCTGGTTTACAAACAGAATATGGAAGATTAAGGCCTAGTGGTGTGTTAATGTTTTATTTTTTTGGTTTTTAATTTGGCTTTTCAAAGCATTAATTAAAATCATGGTGGTGGGGAGGGCAATTACCTTTTATCCTTAATTGTATTATTAGAATAAGCTTTCTTTATACAAGTGTAGTGATTTTGACATAATATGGGTTTTACTTTAGATTGCAAGTGCAAAGAGGTTTTGCTTTTTAAAACTTAATAGTTTCAGATTAAATATAATTGCAATTTCAACTAATACCATCACAATTGCCTTACACCTTTATGAGTTAGTATCATCTAGATGCCTAATTTTGAATGTATACCATTTTTTACTGAATATTATAGGAAAAGGAAAAACATGAAGAATTATTATGCACAGTTGACTGGTTTTAAGCACTAAACTTTAAAATCTATGTAGGACAATAAAAATATAAGCTTGTGTGTAATAACTTCCAGTAAGAAACTTGAAGCTTAAAGTTATTATTGATGCTTATAATTTTGGGTATGACATAACTAATGAATAGGTAACTATATTTAAATACAGCATATTAAATTTTAAATATGTTTGTTCATTGATCAGAACAGTTGTAAAACAAATCAAAATGAAAACTATTTGAAGTGCAGGCTTTAATACAAAAGAATTACAGCGGATAATAGGGAAAAAAGTTAGTGTCATGTTCAGAGTTTGGTGATATGTTTAAACTATACATACTTTTCTAAAACAGAATTCTTCCAACATTTTCTGCTCATGCAATTGGTTTCAATAAAACATTTGAACTAGGTGTTAACTATCTGTCGATAGTTGCTATCCAGCTTAAGGATTTTGTATTTAATTGAAGAAATACCTGTATTAATTTCTACCATGGAAAATTTTCAACTTTTCAGTATAAATGTTTGATTAGGTAAGTAGTGACATTAGTTTTAATAATTTATAAGAAATTTATTAAATAGTTAAACTAGTATTTTGTAAGGGTATTATTTACTTAATACATTTGAGAACAGCTGCTCAGCAATCTTTAGATATAGGCCTACGCTATTGAAGGGATATTAACTTTTATCTCAGAAATTGCTTATTCCAGTGGTGATTATCTCTCTCTCTTTTTAACAAATCTGTGTGTGCACACACGTATGTGTTTAATATATTGCAATGAAGAGCTTATGATGCACCACTGCAATTTTTTAAATACTATAAGGGAAAATTTTACATGCAAAGAGCACTAGGCTATTTTTTCCATTTTCTGTTAGCTTGTTAAGTGTTCTTTAAAAATAAATATAGAAAAAAAAAATGTCTTTAGAAATACCTTTAAGTGTATCCTGAAGAGCACTCAATACACTTGAGTGTTTAAATATCTAAGAGTGGAATTCAGGAGAGATGGATCTATTCTTTCCTCTGCCACAACCTCGAACCTCAGTCATTTACCTCCCCATGCCCTGGTTAGTGAAATGGGAGTAATACCAAGCCTGCTGGGTTCTTGGTGAGGTTTTCTTTCATTAATAGTTAAGATAGTTTGAAATACCAGAGAGTTAACATTGTTGTAATTACAGTTAGGTTCAAGAAGCTATTTTTCAAATTATTTTTTTTTGCTTCTGATTTCTTCATGGTTATTTTTTCTTAATGCTAGTTTAGTGCTATCACTGATAAGATGCACATCATTGCTAGTGACACTTGCAAGTATGATTGAATACTGCAAATAGAACAGAACTGTTTTGTAAACGTCAGGTCTTTAGGCTTGAGTTTAACCGTTTTAACAAACATTAGATGTGGTGTTTTACTGTAATTTATATTTTGTTTTGATTTGTTTTCATTTTCAGTTCAAGCTCAACAGCTGATGCAAATTCAGAGGAAACAGCTAATTTGGAAAAAGGAAAATCAACATTAAACAAAGTTTTGGAGTCTTTTTGTTCATATCACTGGCAACAGACTTTGGCTATGTTAAAATTCCTAATACAGGATGAAAATGTTCCTATAGTTTGCAGTTGCAAGCAAACACATTTGGTCCACTCTGAAACTCCCAGTTCCCTTACTGAAGAGGATGTTCACGTTCCATTTTGCAGTTGCAATGGACACATGCTGACAAAAAGGTGCTGTTTACAAAATCAAAGGCCAAACACTTGTTTACCGCCTCTCTCTGTTTGTATTAAAGATTTCCATTCTTTGTCATGCCAAGCTGTAGCAATTGGATGTATTAAGACAATGGTAAACAAAGCATGTAGTTCTCCTAAGTATTGTGCTGACCAATTGCAAAATTATAACAGGCATTCTGTGAAAGCAGCAGCATGTACATACTCAGCTAAGGACTGTGACCTCTTAAGCAGCATTAAAAATTCAAACAGATCCCGCAGCCCATCGCCACCTCCACTATCACCTGTACACAGTAGAGAATCTGAATTGTCAGAAGGAATGGTTATGGATTTTCCAACTTTAGACAACAACAAGCTTGAAATATCCATCAATCAGCCTCCATCCCTCTTGCCAGCTGAAGGAAGCAAGGGAGAATTTGAGTATGAGGGTAAAACATGCAAAGGAAAAGAGATTGATTATTCAGATGGAGCACTGGTATCAACAGACCAAGAAAGCAATGATGGTTATATGAACTCTGAGAAAGGTGAGCATTCTGCCATTTTTCAAGATTTAATGGACCGCATTAATGAGAAGTTGAAATCAATAGACACTTCAGACCTAGCAACAAATATTGTAAAACTTTCTAGCAGTGACAGGGCACCAGAAAATGATGTCAAATTAGGAGACTTCATAACTTCCCTTTTGCATAATGCTAAGGCAAGTGATTACAGCTTTATGGAATTACTTCGCCAACATGATAAACAAGTGGAAAATAAAATTATCCAGACAAGATTTCGCAAGCGTCAGGAAACTTTATTTGCAACGTATAATTCTCCTGATTCACCAGTCATTCGGCGACAGTCTTTGCAAATCAAGAGGGAGCTTGCAAGCCTTGATGAAACTGTTGTAAGAAAAAAGTCCATTTCTGAGAGAAATGCAAAGAAATCTGCAAAAAAAATTGATAAAATACATCCAAATAAAAGACATCGTTTTACTGTGATAGAAGATGAGACTTTGCAACATCTTGAAAGTAATCCATGTGTGAATTGCCAAACCAAACCAATGTGCTTTCCAGTACACCAAACAGAGTCTTTCAAACTACCTCTTACTAATTTTCAGACCAGCTCCAGCTTTTTAGTTCTTTCAGAAAACAGTGCTATTGCAGCCAGCCAAGCAAAACTCCCAAATACACAAGGAGATTGTGCAACCTTGAAAGAGACTGGTCAGATTCCTCTGAAGGATGAGAGTAATGAAATCTTGGGTAGAACTAAACGCAACATTGTGCCTCCTGGGTGGTACTCTGTGTATGTAACAAACAATATCATGTTTAGAAAGTCATCCAGTACAAAAAAGTCTTTGAAGAGTTTGGAAAAAATGAAAACAAACAAAAATGTTCATGCTGAGAGATGCAGTGACCTAAATATAAGCAAAATTGTGAGAGACACAAATCTGCAAGTTGTGGTGGAGCGTTTAGAAGATACAATAAACTTAGCCAGAAAGACTAGCAGCTCATTGTTGGATAGTTACAAAATAAGCCAAAAATTAAAAGATAATGTTTATGGACAGGTTATGAACCCAGCTACTAGAAGGAGCTTACCTTTCACTCTGAGTGAAATGGAATGCACAGGACAAAGCTTCTTTCCACATTCACATGTGCCAAGCAGCAGTAACATCAAAGCAATTTGTGTTGCATCGAACACACAAGAAACTGTTACAGATCAAGAAATTAATGACGGCCTTTTGAAATCTCTGACCTTTAATTCAAGCAGTTCAACTTCCAGTAATGGGGACTTGGATGTAACATCTGAAGCCGGGGAGATCTCATCTCCCTTGAACTACTCTAGTCCTGTTAAGCTTATGTTTGTCTCAGAAGTTAACAGTCATGAAGGAGTCAAATACACTTTGACATCTGCAGCTGCATCTTCTAAGGGAAGCACAGATCTTTGTTTGTTTCAGGCACACACAAACACTTTGTTAGATAAGCAGGACACAGGTGACCTTTCTCATGCAGTCTGTGTCAAGGGTTGTGATTGCAGTGAAAATGAAACTAAGGAGGGGTCAAGCTGTGTTTATGCAGAACCAGTTACAAACTCTTGTCCAGTTAGTCAAATTAACATAAATGACTCAAAAAAAAATGATGACGTTGTGGAGAAATCAAGCAGTAGCAGTGAATCAGTTTTCAAAAGAAAACCTGGTAGACCAAAGAAAATAGGTCCTCAAGTAGTTAAGCAGGTTAAGAGACCTATTGGACGGCCTCCTAAACCAAAAGTAGACATGAGTGGAAGCACAAAACCTAGACCTGAACTTAGCTGTGGTGGTAAAAGTGTCAAGTCAGACGCAGCAGCAATGGAAGAAGTTAACAGCAACAAAAATATTACCGTGACAGTTGTTTTTGGAAGGTCAAGAAGAACTAAGAGACATGTTTCTGAAGGTAATCTAAATCTTATCAGCGTTCTGCCCACACAACATACTGATTCTAATTTTGCCGATGATCCCAGCAAAGCTAGGCACAATGCAGAAACTGGAAATGCTTTGACTGAAATTGTTAAAGCCTTTCACAATTCTTCTACTGAAAAGGAGGTCTCTGGTTATGACTATGTCAGGCCTATCAAGAGTAATCTGGCATCACCACACCCTTGCAGCAATGTTATACGACAGATTAAGAAACCATTAACCGCAGTTCGAAAACCTGGCAGGCCAGCAAAAGTCAAAATTTCTGGCATATCAGTGACTGTCAGTAGACTTTCACCTCAGGAAAGAAAAGTGAGCATCAGCAATGGTTTGCCTCCTTTACAACAGCAGAATGTGTTAGAAAAAAACATACCACAGGAAAGAAAAAATCAACTGTGTAATAATATGGGTCAAGTAAAGAACATACAGAAAGATTCTAGAGAGGATGGATCACACAATGTTACTACAGTGTCGAGAAAACGTGAAATTCCATCGAGACACTCTGCTAGAGACAGAAAACCTTCACTGCATTTTTTGCATTCATTATCATCTTCTAGTGCATTTACTTGTAGAAGTGCCTTACTACATAAATCTTACAAACTCCATTTGAAAAAAGCTAAAGAGCGAAAGGAAAAACTTACACAGTCAAACCAGAGCACAGCATCCAAAGATACCTCAGAACTGAGAAATTCAGGAAATGCTAAAAAAGATCTTGAGGATGGTGAATTCGGGCCCATTAATGAAGTATCATCAGATCCCATATTTTCATCAAATCCCTCTCTCAGGTGGTGGCCTACTTCCACTTCAAGTGACACCTTGTTGGAAGAACTAAACAATAGATTTGAACAGATGACGAATACCTGGTTGAGAGTGGGGGGAAGTGAGTTTGACAAATGTGTATGTGAAAAAAGGGATCCCATTGAACAAGACTGTAATACAGAAATGTCAGACCCTTTAGACTCCTGCCTTGTAGAACTTGAAACATCACCTATAAAAATGCTTTTCCAGAAAAAGTGTAGTATGAATGAACTCTGCACCTGGTTTATGCAAACTACAGAAACACAGTCTCTCTCTCTTGTGAGAAAGGCAAATGCTCGCAATCCCTTAGAAGTAGTTAGTACTAAAGAGATAAAGGTGGAAACGAAACAATCCGATCCTAGTACTTGCCCTTTCAGAAAGCACTTTAAAAAGTTTGCACTATCCTCCCCTTCAAAACCAGCAGGGAGATTGCAAATATTACATAACATGGTGAGGTCTCCAGTCTTAAACATGAAAAGTAATTTCACTTTAGCCAGATTAAAAAGAAATGAATTTAAGAAGTTGCAGCGTGATAGGTGGGGACAAACAAAAAAGCTCTATAATCAGGCTCCTGGAGGCTGGAAATCAAAAAAGAAAAATCTGCAGTTATTTTGCCAAAGCCAATTGTTTAAAAGTACAAGTGGGGAAGCCAATGATGAAACACCCAAGCTCCAGGAGAAAAATACAGTAGAAATCCAGCCCACTCAGACTTTGGTAGAGTCTCAGAATAGCCTCTTGCCAACTGAAAATGAAGCCAGAGATGCATTTGTTCAACAGATGATGGGATCTTCTGACTTTAACCCACATCCTGGTTTAGCAAATATACTTAAGTCACATTCAGAGGCAAACGGAACTGTTCATTGCCAGCAAAATGTTAGAAAAGAACAAAGCCAAGAGAAACTGTTTCAAAATACTTGGAAAGCCAAAACCTTTAAAGACTGTAGGATATTTCTGAGAAAAATCAACCATATTGAGCAGCACAATTCATTTAAGTTAAATAATGTCATTTATTCCCCTGAAGCTGTTGACAGTAAAAGCACTCAGGCCTATATGGAAGAAAAAAGACATCCTCTTTTAAGGTCCCATTCTACTAAACAAAGTACATTAAAGAAACAAGAAAATGAAGTGGAAACATCTAAAGAATCTAATTCTTCTAAAGTGACTGAAAAACTGGATGGCCAGTTTCACAGCAGAAAATTAAGTAGTGGTGTAAACCAGGACGATAATCCTGCTGATAGTTCTGAAGGTCGTACTAGAATAAACAAAAGAAAAAGTCCACAATGGGAGACCACTGATACAAATTTAAGAAAAAGGCATAAGAGACAATCATGCAGTAGTGGACAAATGGCACCTTATTACCCAAAGTACCAAGTAGGTAAGTTCCTGTTCCCCACTTCATCTTAAAATTGAAATCCTAAAGAATTGGAGACATCAAAGAACTAAGCACTTTTTTTTTATTGCATGTTACTCATTTTAATTTCAGAAAATTCATGAAAGTAAACATTGCATAACATCAGAATAATTCAGAAAGTGCAATTTTAAAATGTGTATAATGTTTTGCACCATTCTTTCAACTCTGATAAGCTAACCAATATAGTTCAGACAGACAAGAAGTCAAGTCCTGACATTCTGAAGTCAGTCACAACTGGCTGCTGATTTCAAAAGAAACAGAATTTCATTCCATTATGTAATTTCTCATAGTGTGAGGAGGGGTAAGCTATAAAATGAAGCATAAATTCAGTGCATTAACATATAGCTGGATTTAAAAAATTCTCATTGAATCATTTCTGTTACAAATCTGTAATAGTTTTGTAGTTTTACAGTAAAAAATAGTATTTTGTGTTTCTGAAAATTTTTCAGTCAGAGACCCATTTTTTCCTTGCCAGTTGAAATCTGCTGACTCTAAGGGGCTTGCACATTGAACCATTACACAATTTAAAATGCAAAATTATTTATGACAAGTACAATATACAGTTACTATGCTAAATACTTTGGCTTGGAATCTTTTTAGGCTAGTGTGAAATGAAATAATTTTTAAAGATAGGTATTTATAAATACATTGTAATACAACTGTGATCTCAGAAAGGTCGTTACATTACTTAGAAAGAGGGCATATTTGTGTAATTATTTCTTCTGTTGGGAAAAGAGATCTCAAACAGAAGTCTCAACTCATTTCAACATAATTACTAAGGTGTGAAATTCTCACCAAGTAAAACACAACTTCTGTAATGTGATTTAAATGACTGCCTTCATAGAAACAGTATTGTATTAGCTTATCTGATATATTGCCCAAATAAAAGAAAACCTTATTCAAAATATCATAGCAAAATCTTAGGTCCTCCTTTGTATTCTATCTTGTAGAAAAGGATCTCTGATAATAAATGGAAAGGTTAATTTAAGTTGTAATATAAACAATATAATGGCTCTTGTATGCTTTATTTGTTTTGTACTTCATGTGATATATACAATTCTTCATATTAAGCTCATTCAGCATAACTCTGCTTTTTCCAAAGTACAGCATTTTTTTATCTATAGACTACTGTTTTGTATTTTGATTCATTGATCTGGGGCCAAGCTCAACATAAATAACTTGTTTTTGAGAAGTTCAAACTTTGACAAAAAATTGCTGTAAAAAAAAAAGAACTAGAAAAGGAAAGGATAGCACATATCTATTTCTATATTGCAAATGAAGAAAGAGCTCTCTCATACCTGTAACTCAGTGAGGAAATGTTACATTCCAATTATTTTATCTGTAAATGTTTTGTTTCTGTGGTAATGCAAGACCTATTACTGTGATACGGTCTCATATTAGTTTTAATTGGGACTCAATTTTATCTACCTGATAACATTCATCCTTTAGTTTTGGATCTTCAGGAAATCTGATAACTATTTTGATATTTTACATTACTTCATTTACAGTTTTTGTTATTTTCCCTTTTATTCATGGTTTCTCATATCAGTCATTGTCTTTAGAAAGGTTATGATAGGAAGTTCATTGATAAAGGAAATATTAAAAGACAAAGAATGATGATTCTGGAATTGTCTCCACACTTGTAACCTGGATCTTTTTTAGGAGTGCTATTGCACTATCAAAAGATTGTCTGTTATTGGAAGGATGTCTTGTTTTTGCTGTTTGATTCAACTCTGTGTACTCTCTGCACCAGCTGAGGAAATCATGTAAACATTTTTAGTCTAATATAGCTACTCCCTAAAAAGAAGCAAAAGAATTTCTACCTGTGCATGCATGTGACTTCAAACATAATTCCTGCATCTGGAAACTTAATGCACATGAAAACATCATGTTTCTTTCATATGTTCTTTGGATTGTATTTTTGTTTATGTGGTATCATAAACTATATCATTGTTCTGTTGTCATGCTTGAAATGTTGCTATAGACACATTTATGCTCAGTATTTGAAGTTTTTCTTTAACTTTTGCGGATCTTGGGGTCTTACAAATGTTCGTCGAAGAGAGAGATGTTGTGATACTGTTTTACTGTGAAACGTTGTGGCAGGTGGGCAGAATGTTGTTACCAAATTTTTATGTACACTTGGTTTTCTTTAGCATGTGCAAGCAGGAATAAACAGTTGAATTCTTACAGCTCAAGGCAGTGTCCAGCAACCAGAACTAGCCATGCACTAATTACAGCAGCAGAAAAGAGTTAATTGTTTTTTCTCATTGCCTGTTGTATTCAGGATAAGGTGGCTGGTAGATACATGGGTCCATTTGATGTTTGTTGCTGCTTCCGAACCGTTGCTTCCACAATGCATTTGATGTGTTGAGGGGCAGTTCCGTTTTACTCTAAATTCATCTTCTGGCAATTTTAATTTCTTTAGCAACGCAGAAATGCTATTATTCTCTGTTGTGCAAAGAAAAGTACATAAACATGTTTTTAGGAAAACATTTGTTTTCTTTTTTGAAAGTAGTTCACTTGTAACACTGAAGGTCATGTTGATGTCCTTTGGACTTGGGCAAAAGGTTTCAAGAAAGCCAAGCTAAAATACAAAAAACTATTAATCCAATGATAAAACTGGGACATGTAAAGTACTCCATTTTACGATCTTATAATGTACTGAATATTTTTAAAATCTGCTTCAGAGGGTGTGGACTTCATACAGATGGAGAAGAGACTGTGAACCTTCTACAGTAGCAGGCAGAGCTGACATCACAGACCTGTGCACTTGCCCTTCATATGAGGGTGAGAGTTTGCATACAAAAGCTTTTAAAAATCAATTTCTATCACTTAAAGTCAGGATATTTTCATCTAAGGTGAACTTTTTAATTTTCACCCTTGATGCCTAGCGAGGCTACCCAGAACAGAAGCTAGGCAGTGTTAAAGGCATAAAGTAGGTGTTTATTAAAAGCTCTTCAAAGGATACACCTTGGGCGGTACAAGAGCCTGGCCGTGGCTCCACCCAAGATGGACAGTGTGTCCTGAGTTTTCACACTTTAAAAAGTTTTGGTCCATTCACATACTGGGGTTAATTGTCCAATTATAACTTCGGGTTATGAAGTCCCATTATCCCGATTGCTCTCCTCAATTCACTGTTGTTTGTACTTTTTGGGCCTGAAGCTGCAACGATGTCCTTGGTTCTCAGGCTGGAAAAGGATTATTTTGTTTAACTAAATGTGAAGAGAACTTGCTAATGCTCTATATGAAATGTGTTATATACTAATGCAGTACAGAATCTGGAAAATATGAAAGCTAAAACTTAAGGCATCACCCTTACATTTTGGCTTTTTTTTGAGTAGTCTGGAGTTTTAGAACAGCTCTGGATTTGTCAGCAGAGAATATGAATTTTCAATTCTAATTTTTTATTATGCTTGAATGTGGTTTTTAAATTCTACCTTAATGAAATCAAGTTAGTGCAGTACTTGAAAAGAGAATTTGCTAATTTTTGTGGTCATTTCAAACATGGCTGCAAGAGTGAAGAATCGTAACTATGAAAACTTTGGGTTGTGAGTCTAATTGGTCTCTTCATTGTGCACATAAAATAACATCTGTATTAATATTACAGACAAACATTTTAGTAAACTTAACTTCCATTATTCTAAGTTTGCTAAAAATTGGAATGGAAATTTTTGTGAATTCTTTGTTATGCATCTGTGTTAGTCTGGCTTTACGATTCCAGTCTTGTTGCTTATTTGTCTCATGGTATTGCAATCCAGTAATGATAAAGCTACAAGTGGGAATCAATTCCCTTCTGTGAATGACCTAGTGACAAACAAGATTGGTTTTAGCAGGTTGTTCAGCTTCCTGAAGGACCACATTCTACACCCCTAATGAGCAACAAATTTAAAATATTAGGTTAGGAAAAGTGCAGAGGAGACATAGTGTAACAATCATTAAATCTGCTGATTTTGAGAAGGCTCTTTTCAAAAGGCTTTTCATTAAAGGGTTACTTGGCTCTAAAATAAGTTTCATCTCTGATGAAGAGTAAGCAGATAGAAATTGTCATACCTGTAGTTGCCAGACAAGAAGTTACCTTTTCACAGGCAGAAAAGTAAGAGCATTAATAGAAATATGAGAAGAATATTAAAATAATGATTGTTCTCAGTCAGTGGGCCATTTTTAATGCAGAAGTGTAAAAGCAGAAAGGTACACTTGATATATGGTTGATTGTAAAAGTGTAGTAAATCCTTACTTATTTATTGAACTTAACAGTCTCTGCCTCATTCCCCATGATGCAACAACAGCAACTCCCAAGCCACAGTCTAATGCTCCATTTTGTTTCACTCTCTTTTGTTTTCAGCTCTGAAATTTTACTTGCCAAATTACACACTCTTCTTTCCTTTTTCTCACATCATGTGGCCTAATGTGAGATGTGTAGGTTTTAAGTGCTGTTTAGTTTTAGACTGTGGTTATTTGCATATTGCCTCAGAATATGCTGTTACTCGTCTTCTTTTGAGGGTTCTGAGCTAAGGATTTTTACTCTTGCTTCTTTGAATAATGGACTTTTTTTAAGAACTTGGCTCTGAGGTCTTCAAATTTCTTTACCTGCTAGGACATGTAGTTTTCTGTAGTTTAGTGCCATGATCATTAAGCCTTTGTGTAGGATTTATATACCCAGTTTTATAGCTAAGCTGGGGTGCGTTTTTCATCATTTTATTCAGTATTGTTTTGTTGTCTGTTTTTAATTGTACCTCTTCAAAAACTGAGAAGCTCATAGTCATGTTTTCCTATTTGTCCTTGGTCCTGAGAAAATGGCTAGATTTTTTGGCTTTTTTTAAATATAGATGATCTTCTGTCTTTCTTTGTAAGCCTTTTTCTAGAAGATAAAATAGCAGTTTTCCAAGGCCTGCACAGTGCTTTTGAAAATCTGACAAGTACATATCCTTTTTAAAATCCTCTCCTCTGTTGAGAGTTTATGACCTTAAAGCAGAGCTTCTATTGCTGTTAGATAGAAAAGGAGGGAAGTCAATCAACAGAGCCTGTGAAGATGTAACTTATGAATGAAGTATTTATGTAGTCTGACCATGACCAGAGTAGATTATTTTTGCTGAGACAATTCCACATTTTGGTGTTGAAAATAGTTCAAGAGAGACACTTTAATTCATAGAGGTCTGTGTACTTTGCCTTAGTTTGCCTTTCTCTATTGTTTATATGCTAAAGCTAGTGCTGCTTTTTTACTTTCACCACATCTTTGTAAAGTGTCTTATACTGGAATCTTCAGTTAATTATATTCAAAAAGTGCAGATTCTGGTTCCAGAATTGAGGGGGGAAATTTAAAATGGTGTGAGATGACTGGGTTGTTGTTTGCATATATTCTTCGGTAGATTTTTCCTTTCCTAATTCATCTTTCACTCATCAAAGGATAGTTTTAGTCTGACCCTTGATGGTTTGGAATATTTTTCAGATTTTTAAGCCAAATATAATGGCACATTTATTCACTCTTCATCTTTTTGCTTGTGGAGTCCTTTAATTTTGCTATAATTGCACAGTTGTGCCTTAAAGATAATGTTTAAACAACCTTTGAGACTAATAGAAATGGTTTTGTTATTTGGTAACCGGATATTAATTTAATATAAATAGTAATTTTGCCATGTTTTAAGGACAGTATTTCCTTGTCAAAAGCCTTTTTCTCTCCAAATTTTCCTCTGGTCAGTATGGAAAAGAAAGGCTCTCTAAAATGTCCTTGAATCTTGGGTGTCACTGAGAATGCTGTGTGTTTCTGAAAACTGTTGACAACCTTCAGGTTCTAATTAAGACTGATATTTTTACAGTGATCAACAAGTAATTAGATGGATGTATCTGAAAAGAAATTGCTGTATATGAGAAACATAATATTTTAAAAGCAGCGTTTTGTCAGTATTGCCATGCACACCCCACTACAGCATCACAGCTTGGGGGGTTTGCCCTTGGTGGCACTCGGGGCAGTGTCATAATTCCTATGTTCAGTCTCATGTCAAACATGATGGTGGTTTTGGGTTTGTGATCTGGATAAAGAAAGTTTATGGAGTCCTCATTACCCATGTTTAGCTCAGAGTTATTTCAAGATTTTATTAGGTATTCTGAAAGAAGTCAGAGGAAAATGTTTGAAAATCAGAATTACAGGTTTTACTGAATACAATTATATAAAAATGTGTGATTTATAGACCTGTACCTGAATATATTTATATAGGGATATGTGCTACCTGTGAACCTTTCTAAGGTATGATTTTAAGAGAAAATCACTTATTTGAAAAACTGCAAGTAGAACCTCCATTGAGATGCCAATTGGGCAGTTATTTGGAATTTTTTACTTTATTGGTCACAAGGGGGTTTTTTTAAATAGTGATTTATAAAAAGCTAGAAAAGTCAATCTTATTTCACTGCTAGTCAAATAAAAGATTAAAATTATTGTTACTGAGTAATAATTAATACGTACTCCACAGTCCTAACCAGGTTAGGACTTAATGATTCGATTGGTTGCAGTGTAACTTGATAAAATAATGCTGTGCTTGAGACATAACCTCTCTCCATTGTCTCCTTTCAATGCATGAGGTATCACCTTGAAAGCCATCTATGAAAACCACAGTTTTTGTTTCTCCTCCATCTGTTATTTCTTTCTTCCCATTGTTGGATTGCCAGCATTCAGCAGACTGACGTCTTTTCTCATATAAATGCTCACTTTGTATTTCATTCTCACTGTGTGGTTTTCACAAACTTTTTTTGTTAATTACTCAGTAAATCAGATGATCTATGTTTTCTTGCAGTTTTGTACCTTTTTCTAGAAAGGTGTGCACACTTTTTCAAGGGAGGTGATGAGCCCAATTGTGATGTCAAGTCATTGCTCATCAGCTCTGCTCCTGCAGTGAAGATTGCACCTTTGCCATTGGCCGTCTCTTCCTGTGTTGGCTGTCCTGCTGCTTTTTGTATCTCATGACCCTTATTTGTGCGACACTGACTTGCATTCATCTGTGCCTTTGTCTCAGAAGTGCCTGTCCTGCACTGGTGCAGCACTGGGGTCCTGCTGAGCTGTTGTTCATTTCACAGCATTGCTGTTACTCATTTCGTTTATTCAGACCAGCCAGGCCATTACACTCTGGTATTCCACATTTCTCTGCATCCTGTCTTCACACTTGATTCTCCTTTAGTACCAAACTGTAACTGATTCTCAGATCATGCATCAGTTTTCCCTTTATCCCAAGCTGTGTGTTTGTGAGTGCCAAAGGATGTTCTGCAGAAGATGAGTGCAGCCCAGTTTTATTCCTGTTTTGATTTTTTCCTGCATGTTTCTCATTGCTGACTTTGGCTGGTCCATTCTGTCTGTCCACACACCTGCCAAGAGATTTTTAATACCATGAGCAAAACGTCAGTCAGCTTTTGTCACAGATTTCTTCAAACCCAGGTATGGGAAGTCTTTTGTAAAAAGCCATGTAAAATTTTTGTATTTTTTTTTTTGTATTGAAGACCAGGTAATTTATTTTTTTTTCTTAAAGTGTGAAAATCTGTCTTTTATAAGGTCAAGATATTTGAACAGATTTCATCTTCCTTATCTCCATGCTTTTGGGCCAACAGCTCTGGATGCTTTATAACTCCAGAGAAGTTACAATTTCTGCTGCCATATTCGTGGCAAATTGCACATTCTGTTCTTGTGGGACAGGTCAGGCAATTTTTGTGTCTTTGCATTTTCTCATAAGTGAAAGGGGACCATTTTCTGATGCTGATTCCGCTCATGTTCCAGACATCAGTAAAGGCTGTTTAGATTATTCTTCAATTTCTTTGGAGTACAAATAATGGTAAGACTTGCTGTGTCAAGAGGATGTAAACCTTTAGTGAGAATCCTCATGATTTATGGAGACAATGTGCCCTTTTCTGTATTTTTTTCCTTAATTTTATCAATCTGACTAGATTTTACCATATGATTTGTCTTTTCAACAGCAGAAACTCACCTGACTTTTGTCTGCCTTCAGCTTTATTGGTTCCTTACCACAAATTAAATTAAGGCAGGAGTTTCCCACTTTCTTTCAGTGGCTGTGCCACGCACCTACTCTCCATCCTCCATGTACTGCCACATGCTCCTTTCTGTCTCCACTTCTGGGCATCCATAAGAGGAATCTGCTTCTGTCTCTTACCATGGTTTATCTGTAAGTGGGACAGGTATCTGAACTTGACTGCAGCTTTTTCTTACAGTTAAGATCAACTTTAGACCTACTTTTCTTACTTGATGCATACCAGTAGAAATGGCCTTAAAATTAACTTAGGAGTTAAAATACTCTTAAAAGCGTAAGTCTTAATTTCTGCTTGCTTTGGGATATTTTATATTAGTTGTCAAGCCATCAGTGAGTAATGTGACTACAATCAAGTTTTTCCAAACAGGTCTTATGTAGGTATTCTTATTCTTTGTTTTCATTTTGTAGCTCAGGGCAGAATATTTCTAAATTATGATTCTGCTAGGAATTAGAATAATGAGGCTTTCACATTTCATATTAAAATACATGCATACATGAAAATTAAGGTGTTCAGGGAAGTCAGTCTTTTGAGATGGGTCTTGTTACAGGTTCCTGTTACCTAAGGTGTGGATTTCACAAATACTCAGAGATTATACTTGATATTTTACTGACACAGGCCTGCCCTCAAAGCTGTCTTATTTCAAACTATTAAAATCTTGGTCCAAGAAATGGATTGTTTCCCTGTACATGAAATAAAAACCTAGCTGGAAAAAATCTTGTCTAGAAGCTGTAAGAATGACTTAAAATATTTTTCTTTAAAAATAAATTCTTATTTTCACTTGAATTGTGCTCTCTTGCCTATGTGTAAAGTCTTTGATTTTGAATGCAGGGTAAATTTTAGGGGGAAGAAAACTACTTAAAGTTGGGCATCAGCATTTTTATTGGGGCACTTATAGCATAATTTTCAAAACATTCAATAAAAATAATTTATTTTTAAAATTTAAGAAATTTATTTACAATGCAAGTAAATATTTAAGAGCTATACTTAAGGTATCAGTTCTTAAAATTTGGTGGTTGTTGTTACATGTCTTTCTAGTTTAAAATTCTTGAGATGTGTGTTTGAATAAAGTCTCTTGTGTATCATATTTGTTGCTGACATTTCCTATTTACCAGTTTACTACTTACAGCTGGTTTTAAATTACATTTAAGTAGTAGAAATTTCAGAAAAGGAAATTACTTATTTGCAAATTGCTGTTTGACCTTCCTTAATTCAGAAGTCTGGTGGGTTTTAAACCACCCAGGGACTGTCTCATCATATTTCTGAGATGATCTCTCTCCATAACATAATTGCATTTATAATGTCAAAAAAGTATTATGGATTAAAAATTTGAGCTCAAATGACAGGACTTTCATAGCTGCATTCATCACAGCATGGAGATGGAGGCATTGTGCTTCCTCAGAGCAGCCTGAACCAGCAGCACACATTGTTCTGAACCTCCAACCTTCACCTTATTGTCCTCGTTCAAACCATTCTTAATTATGACTAGGTGGAGATCAAATAGAAAAGCTTTTCTTCTGTTACAGTATGTTTGTAAGTCAAATGCAACAGTACTCATCGGCACAACAGGTGTTTAGGGTTTTTATTTATTTGCATGCTGCTAACTTCTAGTAACAACTAGAAATTAGTTTTCTTTCAGGGAACTGATGATCAGAGGAAAGCTTGTTTTATGGTGCTGCCTAGAAGCTAAGAATTCATTATGTTCGTCATCAAATTAATGATGCTACCTTTCAATTGTTAGAATCTTAGCTGCTTTTTGTTCCCAAGATATTTTAAGACAGTATGCTATGAACAATTTGAGATCATAGGATTTTTTTTTTCTTTAACAGGTTATTCACTATCATCACTAGTAAATTATGCCCTAAAATTTTATGACTTCTTCATGCCCACTTCAGTGACAACTTACATTAATATTCTACTTCCTTGTTCTTGAAGAACCCTGTGCCTTCTCTGGACTGCTAAAGAGTCTGTAATACTACAAAACATGGTGATACTTGTCAAAAAGTTTACTGTTCTACATAACTTTCTTAGTCAGGCTGCTTTAAATAAGGGGGAAGGAATGGAAGGAATGTTGTTGCTATTTAAACTTGTCAACCTATATTCAAGTCTGCCTTATATTTTGGGGAGCCATTAGAATGGAGCTCTGTACTTCCATGGCTGTGGAAGCCTGATTAATTTATTTTTAAAAAGAATTTTAGTTCCCAAATTCTTCGATGAAGTTGCAATTTAAACCTCTTATGTTGCCTATGATCTGCTGTGTGTAATTTTCTGAGACTGGCTGGTTTGGGGGAGAAAGTTATGTTATTTCTCTAGCTGCACTCTGAAACTGGGGCCATGCATTCCACTTGCCAAATGTTTACCTGATAATGTAACCACCTGCTGTTTGGTGTTACTGTTGTGCTGTGATCTTTGAAGATGAAGTACTAAGGATTAATACTGCTGTATAATTTTGTCTCTGTGCAAGTTAAACTTAAAGCTTGAACAGTTTGTGGGTATCTCAATATATAGATTCAGAAAAAAGCTACCAGTAAGTAATGCTCTTTCACTGACAAACCAAGAGTGCTCACAAATTCTAGTTGCCTCTTCTAGCTATCGTTCTCATATATTTTGTATGTATTTCATTCATATTTCCTTTTTTTTTTCCCTCAAACCAAGAAAACAACTCTGATTTAGTCTGAAGAGCAAAATAAACTTTCCACCATAATTTCAGTCTGGGATTATGGCTGACTTCTCACCCTGTCTGTCTCTATTCAGTTCATCTCCTGTCTTGGTATTCTGTGCTGTTTTGTTTGTCTTAGCACTCCAGCTGTGCTTATATCAACCCTTATATCTAACTTGTAAGTCTCCCTGAATATTGCTTATCTCCCCATCTAGCTTTGATTGATTCCAGGGCATTTCTTTTCTCTCTCGGATTCCCAAATGAGATTCCATCCACACAGCTGAAATATGTTATTTCATATCACAATGAGAATCCAGTTGGTAAATGGAAATTAGACATTAAAATTTTTCTTTGTGGATTTCTTTGCTGCTGGGTTTTGGCATTGTTGAAAAAATGAGTTTAAATTTTAGAGACAATCAGTCAGACTGTGCATGCTTCATTTACTGTCTTTTCAATATATATTACATTACCAAATCAGTCTCTCTTGGAAATCAAATTGAGGCTACTGTAGGCATTGTAGATTTTAACCTAGTGTATTCCACTAGTTCCTTTTTTGAGAAATTGTTTGAGTTGAGTTTCTACAGAGAACATTTTTTAAATTCTGCTAAAATTTTACTGTTTCTACTCGGTGTTTTTGAAACCCTTCTGTAAAAGCCTCGAGTCAGTGTTGTGTGTCACAGATGCTCTTACACTTCCCAAGCTTCCAGTCTGCAATCACTGCTGGCAGTGTTTAACAAGTGCAGTTTGCAGAATTTCTGTCAGACAGGAGGGTAAGAGCCCGTTTGACCTTGCTCCCAAACAGTGGGGAAGGAGATGTTTTTATCTGTAGGTGTTGCAAAAGGCTTAGAAACCCAGCCCTACAGTGATACTTTCATAGCTGTTCTACAGCACACGAGCACACAGCGTTGATGGCAATCTCTGATGGGAAATGCTGAGGACTGACCTAACAGATAAGAGACATTTTTACCCGTTCCTACGTTTTCTTTTTCCTACTTTTTTTCAACATGTTGTGACAGATTAACTCAGCAAATATATGGACTTGAGCTAGCCAGATTTTTTAAAACTTTATCATTTTCATTGAACAACAGCAGGTGTCAAGTATCCTGTTTTTCCAGAAGAATGTGGCTTCAAATGCAGAGAAAATAACCAGTTCAAAGAATATTATTTTCCTTTTGTACTTGGCAGCCTCAACTTTTCTGGTGTTGATCTCTCATCCTACTATTAAAAATCAATATTTCTAATAGTATAATGATGATTTTGGGTAAAACTAAAGGAAGAAATGGGAATTTTCAAAAAAAAAATTTGGTTGTAGTCAGGCAGTTCAGTTTTTACAGGAAGTATTGAAAAGAACAAGGTTTTCCTTAGCACTTAGGAGCATGGGGAGGCCACTCATTGCTTACTTTAGTAGAAGGTTGAATTCAAACCTTTCAATTTATTCCTTTTTATTTGATGATAGGAGGAAATTTTTGTGGGGAGAGATGATCCCTTTAGGCCCCAGTAGGTCTGGAAACTTAACTGCACACAGAGTTCTTTGCTTAGCCATGGAGACCAGAGAGGGCCTGAGAGTCCATGGATGTTGCTCTGCTCTGGCTGCTAAGATGAGTTAGAAAAACACAGGGGTGATTTGTTAGAAAAACACAGGCAATCTATCCTTTCTGCAGCGCTGTTGAACGATGGTAAATTCAGAGGGGATTCAGTAACAGCGATAGGGGAACTGGGAGTACAACACACACAGAACCATCCTGAGGTTCTCACTGACTGTTCCAGACCCATGGTTTGGCGTGCAGCCGCTTCCAAAGAAAGCCCAGAGCACATGAGGGCACTCCCAGCTTGCACTGAGCCAGCAGCGTGTCCTGTCACCGTGTGACACACAGCGTGGTGTGCCCTGGCCTCAGTGCCACGCCTGCCACCCCTCTGTGCTTCACAGGCTTCTGGGGAAGAGTCAAACCTCTCTGACACTGAACAGGCCCCTGCACAGAGCCATGGCACAGCACCTGCTGAGGGGCTGCTGAATTTGGCTCCCTGAGGCATTTTTTCAGATTGCTCATTTCTGTTTACTTTCCAAGAATTACATGGATCAGTTATTATACATGGTGAAATATAAAATCTTTTCATTTAAGCAGTAAATATGTTACCAGCACTTCAAGACTATTTAGAGAAAAGAGCTAGGAGAGGCTAGTATAATTAAAGATGAAGAAAAAATGCTGAATTTTCAAGACATCTCACTATTTTTTCATACAAACTGTGAAAAAAATGAAGATGGTTTTCATCTTTTTCACTGGGATTTTAGCAGTGTTGTCCTGTCTTCAAATTCTCTAGTGAAAACAGAGGTATTGGGTATGCCATGGCTGGAATTTGTGTTCCATGTCACAGAAGCACCTGTAGCTCACTTGCACGAATCACATGCACTGCGGCTGATTAACTGAGTCCCAAGTGAATAAAAACAAAACAGATGATAATTGCTGGCATGGTAAACACATGGCATCAGAACTGGAAAATCTAACCTTTTTAGAGACATATGGGAAGGTCAGTATATGCCTGTTGTCCAGGGAATTAAAGGGAACTCCACCTTCTTACTGGAGTGAGTGTTGGTAGTGCAGAGCTCCAGGGGGCTGGAAAGTGGGGATACTCTTCCAGGCTCTCCTGAAATAGGCTCCATGGCTTCTGGGACCATCAGACTGTAATCAGAATTCCTGACGGGAAGGGTGCTGTGTGTAACATCTTTTTCTAGGAATGCTTGATGGACTGTGGAGCTTGTGCAAGTAAAGTGGAATAAAATTTAGTGTAGAATCTATTGATGGATTTGACTGGAAAAATCCAACTGCTTCTGTTTAACTTTATCCCTTTAGTTACATTCTCTGATTTAAAAATATTTAAATACACATTTTTTTTACCTTGTTACATCAACAGCTGGAAAGTAAGTCACTACAGGTAAAGGAATGAAAAACAAGATGAAGGACTAGGTTCTTCTTGGTTAACAAATACATTAAAGCAGATCTCTAACCATATTATTTTCCAATTAATTTTTATCAAGGTAAAATTTTCTAAAATACTTAAACTTTTTGTGTTGATGTTATTCATACTGAGGAACTGGAAGAAAAAAAATAACATTTTTCTATTTCTGTTTTTATGCACTCATTTAAAAATCAAAGTCTTGAGTTTCCTAGAGTTCTTCTCTGGGAGGTAAATAGATCACCACATGACAATTATCAAAACATTTCTAGTTTTGCAAATTCAGTCCAGCCTATTGCACCTTGTGCAGAAACCTGTACAAACCTAAAAGATGAAGAGTAGTGCAGTCCCTAACAGAGCTGAGTCCTTGTAAAAGGCTGTTTGGTACTATAATAGCACTCAGCATTTTCTTTTGTAGTCCAAGCAAATGAGAGAGTGATGGCCACAATTGCACCAAATCCTAGGATACACTGTTACCACCAGCAGTGTAGTTTGGGACATGGCCCTTACCAGCTCGGTACAATTCCTAATTGATCTACAAAAGGAACGGGCCAGGTCATACAAAGAGCCCAAACCTTTGGCTTTTTCTGTCTGGCACTTGCCCAGCATTCAACACAGTTTATATCTCTACTGTTTTAAAGACAGTAGAAATGCTAGGTTTTAAATCACTTTGCAGGTATATACTGCTTCATAGTTTGCAATTTCTTGATTCCCAAGGCATTTGTGTTCCTTTCAGATAGCAACCACCACAACCAAAAAGAAAACAAAACCCAAAACCACCCCAACCCTTAAAAAAAAACCATTAAAAAACCCTTAAAAAAAAACCCTTAAAAAAAAACATTCCTACCTTATCCTTCATTTAGCTGTTGGGTAGTTGTTAGAAGTTATGTTTTGGTACCTGGCCATGCCTGAAAAGCACAAAATCAGTAGGGGTGAGGAAAGCTGCTAACTGCAGCCTTAACACCATCTCCCATATGCACTTAATACCATGGTCATAAGAAAAGCCTTTGGCTTTCTGAGGGTAAAGATCCAAGTCGAGAGGTTATAAACTCAAGAAAGTAACCTCGCTGACTGAAGTCGTGTCCATCATCTACACCTGCACTCCTTTGCCTGCAGGAAGGAAAAGATCACAGCAACCAGAGGAAAAGGGTACAAAGCAAAACAAGACAAAAGATAGAGGCTGAATAATGACACGAGGAGATGCAGAGCATGGGAGCAGTGCACCAGTTTGGAGGGTTGGGAACTAGTGTTAGTAAGTGAGAAATTTCTGTTTAACTGCCATGTCAGAAAGGCACACAGCCTTGGGGGTGCTTATATTAAAATGTAAAAGAATGAAAACTGTTCCTGATATCTGTGACAAACAACAGTGAATTGTGATTTTAGCTGTTGCCTAAGCTCTTTCCCTTTTGCTGTGACATGGGAAATGTTTTAATCAGTCATTGGTATTTGAGTAACACAAGCCAGTGTTTTAGGGTGTAGTCCTACACTGACTCTCCTCAGGTACTCTGTGCATCCATGTGAGCACTATACTACAACACATTCAATCCTTCAGAATGTGCACCTGAGTTCTGTGATCAATCTCTTTCCCTGAAATGCAAGTAAAAGCCATTTTTGCTACTTAAATACCCCTTTGATAGGAAACTGCGTTCAGATAGGTTTTATCATGGTGATTACCTCCTACCCTTAATTACAGTACTTAGAACATTATTTTTAGTACCTCAGCAATATTTTCAACTTTGTATCATTCTAGAAGTTCTCAAAAAGTTTGAAAAGGGTGGTGAAAAATGATGTATCACACACAAGGAGACAAATCACTGCAGGAGGTAGACAGTAAAATAAAAGGGATGAAGACACTTGAAATGAAGATTAAAACTGTCTTCTGAGTGTGTTTTATATCTTAAAGCACTTCTGAGTGCCTTATATATTAAGGAGGACATTTTTGATTATGAGGATGGTGAAACACTGAAACAGGTTGTCCAGACAGATGCTGGATGTCCTTTCCCTAGAAACATTCAGGATCTGGCTGGATGGGCCTCTGAGCAACCTGATCTGGTTGAAGATGTCCTTGCTCATTGCAGGGGGGTTGGAGTAGATGACCTTTAAAGGTGTCTTCCAACCCAAACTGTCTGATGACTCAATCCACACATCTGTCCTATTCTGCATCATGACCCCCACAAAGGATTGGGTTTCTTTCCCCCTTCTTGTATTACATTTTTCCTCTAGATTTAAAACAAAATACTGTCTTTACTGTGAGTCCTTCCATGGCTGCACTAAATTAGTATTGTCAGCAATGAAAACAAGTCTGAAACTCTTGCTCCATGCCTTTAGAGCAGTCAGCTGGAGATGATTGGAGCAAGACCAGCTGTTACTGCACCTCCTGCAAAGGAAGAGCACGAGCAGGAGACTGACCTGGACGGGCGCTGCCAAAGGACAGGCCTCAGCCCTCCCCACACAGACAAGCCCAATCTGCTTTACAGCACAGCACGGTCACACAGTGCACTAAAACAACAAAAATCCCCAACAGCATAAAGGCTCTGCCACCACCTCAGCTTGCCTCTTATCAGCTTGTTTTCAGAGCAAGAGGAAAATGTACTAAACTTTTTCTTGTTTTTTTCCCTCTCCTACCCCCACTTCTTTTCCCGCAGCACGCTACAAGTGAAAGTCTCGGAGCCGCAGAATTCAATAGACATGAACACAGAAAACGAACATTTGAAGTCCATAAAGATGTGCCTTAATCAGCCCACTGAGTGGAATCTGAGTTTTTCAGCAACATCTCTCGCCAGCTGTAAAGTTTTTAACCAAAATCTCAAAACTGATGAGAACAAATAGATTGCAGCTGTTCTTGCACTATTATTTTGTACATTGTTCCTGATTTTTTTTTCTGCTAAATAATAAGCATTTATTACATTGATCTTGAAATGACCTTGTGTGATTTGGCTTTATATACTACTAGCATTATTCAGTTTGATGTACTTTTTCTTTTCTAAATATGAAGTTTCACATCTGACCATCATGAAATTCTTGCAGTACAAATTTATATCAGAATCAGATGTTCCCCTTTAACAGTATTGTGATTTTTCTATGTTCTTTAAATTTAACTATGGTTTCCCAATTTTATTTTTGTGCACGAAAGTTAATATATTATGTAATTTGTGGCATAGGTCACCATGTAAAGATTCATGGTAATAATTCAAACAAATCTGTAACAGGTGGAGACCGACTACCTCGAGGCAAAGCAGTACAAAGGTAAATTATCTGAGGAGATCTCCTTCACCAACGGATTGAAATTTATGGAAGCACCAGTATGTTTCTGCAGTATGCTTTCATCTTCACTTACCTTGAGAACTTCTGTGTGACAGTGTTTAATGACCCTAATGTCTAAAAGAAAGACCAAGCCTGCTGGAGAATCTCGTGAAAGATTGTCATTCAGCAAATCTGTATCTGCACTTTTTGAGGTTTCTGCTAAATGGTCTTTCTTCCCCATGTTTTGATGAATTTTTGCCTGCCACCAATTAAAATGGATGTAAATGCTCTTCCTATTTCATTTTTTTCCGTGTACTTTGGAAATTCAATGTGTAAAATCAAAATTTTATCTCTACTCAAAGAAGTAGTAAATGGTTGTAGCTGACTACATTGTAGACATTCCATGCTTAAATGATCTTAGCAAGGTTCATGTACTTCATTCATCAAAACTTTATTATTAATACAGCTATAAAAAAGTGTTAGAATAAAACCATATAATATACTTCTCTTTTCTGGAGTCATACATTCAGTAGCTAGAGTAGAGGTTTCTTAATTCATGATGAGTTGTCTGTCCTTTACTTGACAAGAACTAATTTTCCAGAAGGAAATTTCCTTGGAAGACACTGTATTTTATAAAACAAAGGTTTTAAGGTTTCACCTTAAAAAAATGAAGATGCACTTCCTCTTTACAGAAGTTTGTTGGTTTGCAGGTGCAATCCAGTAACTGAAATAACAAGATTGTTATGAATTCTGGTGTCACAAGATCCCAAGAGGGTACTGAGTCACTGAAGCATTGGAACTTGATTAAAAGTGCAGAATGTGATTAAAGAATAAACATTCATCATGTTTCGAGCTGTTTAGAAGGTCTTTATGTATCTCAACTGTTACATGCACGTGGATTCTGTGGAGCAAGAAAGCCAAAAGAATTAAACTTCCCAGGGAAGAGGCACTGAAGTTGACTTCAGTGGAGCCCCACAAAGCACGAGTAAGGAGTCAGGCAGGACATAGGAGTCTTATAAGCACTGGAGCCAACATAGCTGGAACTGTACTTGCCCATGGGAGGAGATGCCACATGGTCAAAGAGCCAGTAAATATCAGAACCTCGCTGCTGTGGACTTGTCTTCCTCAGCTCCAAGCAGGAGCCTGTTTTTTCTTAGTAACAACTTATTATTATTCCTTTGAGTTTTAGTTGGCTGCTGACTTGAGAGTTTTCAGGCATACCCCAAGCTCACCAGGCTCTGCTGTCCTTCAGCCTGGAGAGGAACCGGCCAAAGGCGTGCTCTCGAGAAAAGCTGTTTTAGTGCGTAGGCTGAAGAGACAATACACAAGCAAACAAGAATCACAAAAATTTGTTTTAAGAAACAAAAACTAGTGTGGGAATCAACATGGGATCTAAGTTTGATGAGTGACTACTGCTATTTTACCATTATTTAATAGGCAATCAAGTCTAGGTCTAGTTCATGTTTGACACTGTTGTATTTAGCCAAGAAAAAGAGGAAAGATGCACAGTAATTGGTCCAGAGTAGTGAAGAGGCTGCTTTAAAATAAAATATTTTACAGATTAAAATTTTATTCCTTGATTAAGCATCCGGGAAGTTAGGTACTTTCAACACAAAGAATTAAAGTACAAAACAGCATTATTTTAGCTAGAAGGCGTAATGCATACCAAGCAAAGATTTTTTTTCACTGTGAGGGTGTTAATTCCAGGCTTGGCTCCTTGTCACCTTTGGATGAATTCTTGCTACCATGTGATTTTCTTAGGAAGTCAGCTGCATATATTGAAACCTTGATTTATCAGTAAAAGTGAACTTTGAGAGACAGCACACGTATGATTGTCCCACCCTGCCATTATGCAGTCACCCCTCCTGGAAAGGTAAAGTAATTTTACAAGAACACATCAAATTTTGTATTACACAGAAAACCCTTCCCTTTACAGGGAATTGGGCAGGACTGTTCCCAGAAGGGCTGGAAATTCAGTGCCAGTTGCTGCTCAGGTGTCTCTCCTGAAGGGATCACAGGGTAAGTCCAGCATGAAAGGAAGGTCCATAGTTGTACACCCTGCTCAAAGGCAGCCAGCTGTAATTCACATCTAGGACAGAACCTGCACAGGCAACCTGTTCCAGCAGTTTTTAACCTGTTCCACTGCCTTTTTCACCTTTTCTTCTGCTCTGAGTTTCAATTTAAACCCATTGGCTTTTTATCCTCTCATCATATGCAACAAAGAGCCCGATTTTATTTTTTTACTGGACTCTTTGCAGGTAATTGGGGATGCTCCCAACATTCACAGGCTCAACAAGCTCAGCTTCCTCAGCCTCTCCCACAGGGCAAGAACTCCAGCCCCACACCAGCCCCAGGGGCTTCCAGTTAGACAAAATCTATTAACCAAGATCTATTAGACAAGATGTATTAATGTCTTTTGTATTAACACACACCAGTGAAGCCACATCCACAGCAGAGGCATCCCACAGACTGGGACATAACTTGAGGGAAACCTCATCTTTTCAGTCCAGCATTCCCAAGAGATGCCAGAGACAGAACCTGTATATGTGGCAAGGCACAACAGAACAGCAAGAAGGCAAAATTCAAGTCTTATTCAGGAAGGTGTGCCCAGAGGCCTTCATAGATTTTTATTGCTCCTGCTTTGCCTAAAAATTTATTTTAACAAAAAATAAGAGTGAACTAAGTTGTCCAAAGTGTAGTAGTACTTAAAGAACAAAGCACTGAAGAGAGGGAGGATGAGAGAGAACTTACACTTAAATTAAAAAAAACACCACAACACTAAAGCTCCTGGGAAGCTCTGAGTTATAACTGAGAAGAACAACTATATACTTGGCCCATTTTAACTATGTTCAGGCAGCATTCAAGGGGACAGAGCATCTCTGAAGTGGCTGCATGTACAAAAACTCACACTACAACACAATTTGGGGATTTAAAGAGAGTTACCAAAAGAGGGAGGCCAGAACCTCAATATTGTGTTTAAAATTGCAAAAATAATTCATCACAGTTACAGAAGTTTCTGGATAGAGCAAATACCAGCAGAACAGTGTGTCGTGGCATTTTGCAGTTTGACAAGTTTCCAACAAAAACTGCAAAGGATGAAAAGCAACACAATCCCTGATTCCTATATGCAAGCTTAGAAACAGTGTAATAGTTTGGGCATTTACACTTTAGGAATACAAAATTTCACTTGTGTCCCTAAGTAGTTTCTGAGAATTACCAAAGATCATCTATAGCATATTTACCTATTCAAAATGCAAGTTCCTTGGAAAGCTGCATTTGGCATCAGTAGTTGAGATGTGCAGGTCGAGGAATCGAGTGAGTTTGCTGTGGCTGCTCCCAAGAGACCCCACTGCGACAGGGACACGGCGGCCACGGCGCCTCTGACTCCACTGCTCAGCCACCAGTGCCTTCTGGGGGATCACAGCTTCATCTACTGTCCTGTCAAACTCCTGACCCTTCCTACATGTTTTGAACTTCAGAGCTACAAAGAAATAACAATTGGATACTACTTTAAAAAACACAACAATGAGCTTAGATGACTTCAGTTCTTGCCCCTTCTGTACTTAAATACTCCTTTCCTTACCAGATCCTATTTTGTACCCCAAATATTTTTATGCTTTTCTAAAAGCACATCACTGATTCTACATAATGGTCAGCATTAGTAGATTTTCAGTATGGTTTGTAAAATCAGTTTTTCAGTTTTACCACTTAGACATTGTTTAATAAAGTGGACAAACCCCTGCAGGAAGTAGAATTCCCAATTAAGATCAACTCTATTTTACATTAACATGAACAGTAAACACATGCAAAACCTGTAAACAGTTTTACTGTTATAAAACCTTCTAAAAACGAAGAAAGTGGTTCCTATAAAAGTAGCTACATTCAAAATTGCTGCCATCACAAGCAACCATTCTCTGCTACTGTTAAATATCAGAACAGCTTTAACTATGGAATACTTAGCACCAACAGCGATTTTTGTTTGCAGGTAAGATGCATTCTTCTCTATAAAGTAAAAGAAAAAACATCAAGGTTTTGTTCAGGTAATATTTTAATCCATTTTTATTACATGAATGAGGGAGTTCATATCAGGAAATACAAGAAATACAAGTATCTATTAAAAAAAAAAACTAATATAGAAATGTAGAATTATAAATTATTCATATAAAAGGAGTAAATATGACTAGCAAGAAAAAAAAAAAATCTTATTTTCCAGTCTGATGTTAAGTACCAGTGTTGACAAAGGCACTTTCTTCTTTTGTCTTCAGTCATCTGCTTCCTCATTCAACAGTCTTGAAAGATTCATTCGGGTTTTCTCCAGTGCCAAAGTTTTTGCTCTTCTTTGAGGCCTTGAACTTGACACTGGGACTGGTTCTGGAATTTGATCACAACTGAAACATAGATTATTTAAGAGTTAGGTAAAAAAGACTAAGAAAACTGAAGAGTTTTTATAGGAACAAACATGAAACATGATCTTAAAGAGCAAAAATAATTCTTAACAATTAAACACTTTTTATTTTTTGAGAATATACCACTGTTTTCCAAGTGATATAGCAGTATCAGTAACCAAGTGATAAGCATTTGCAAAATAAGCAAAATTAGATAGAATCAAATTCCCCCAAAATCAATTGTCCCAAAATTAGATGGAATCAAAGCAAACACACCAAATAGGCAAACAGGAGAGACTGACCCTGATCACAATAAAGTCCACAATAAATGGATTACTTGCTTAAGAAAGAGTTGAGCACAGCTGAAAAGTACAAAGATAATGTTTTAATGCTTATATCCTGCAAGATCATAAGAGAAGAAATCCATAGTCTATATTCACTTCTCAGTCATTTCTAGATGCTTGCCAACTACATGTTGGACAACAAGCAACAAAACTTGTTCGGGAAAAAGAATTTAAATTTAAAAAATTTATACCTCCACAGAACAGATTTAAAAAGGCAGAAAAAACTAATTGGAAGAAGAACAATAATGTAAACCAAAAATACTACTTTTTCAGCTAGAATATATGTTGACTCAACACAAAAAAGGTATCTTAAAAAAATTACAGGCTCCTTGGCAGAACCTGCCACTGTTTCAAAAGTACCAATTTGAAGAAATGTTTTTCCTTAAATATCAGTGTTTTAGGAACAGAGGATGTCAAAACATACAGGGTTGGGAAAGAAAAACATTTGAATTAAGTTTCCTTGCTAGAACAGACATCATGGTTTTGATGGTGGGGAGGGAGATGAGGATTTACCTTTCAAGACCATGTTTTACACTTGCACCAGTTTTTCTTCTGCTCACAGACCTCACTTCTGCCGCTTTCCGCTGTCCTAAGTATAAGCAAAAAGTCTTTTTTTGTATCTTGATACCATTTATTTTCTTAAACTAGTTTTGTATCTATCTTTCTTCAGTGTTTGTTACTGCATTGAGACATCGAAATATGCAGTCAGCAGTGACAGAATGTGGTCACAAAAAAACCAAAACAAAACCCCCAACAACAAAACCCCCACCATTTTCCAGTTCTCCCAGAAATGCCTGTACGTTACTGTCAATGCCTGTGGCTGGGTTATCTGCAAGCCTGTAATCAGTCCTTTTTTCTTTTTTGAAATCTGTGTTATTGGGAGAGGCTTACAGCACAAAAATTTCCACAGAACAAACTACTCTAATCTTTCAACCAATACAAATGTAAAAACTAAACAGAGGATGAATGGCTTTCCCATCTATACGTTCATAAAAAAGTTAGTATGAAATTATTTTATTAAAAACAACTGATATTGTAGCCATTGTACCTTTGCCAGTTTTGCTTCTTGTAGATCTTAATTTTGCAGTTTCTTTAACTTCATTAACTGGAGTATGAGGAGCATCTTTATTATTTTCTGTTAAATGGAGTAATACATGCAGAAGTCAAATTAAAACTTGATTATCTTAAATACCAGGATTTTAAATTTTGCCTGTTACACTGAAAAGCCACACAATTGAACCCCACTTCTTTAAACCTGAAACTAGCTAATAAGGCTAAGAGGAAGTTTAAAATGTCACTCAGCTGTAACTCCACCCCAGCAAAGGTCAACCATACACAAACTATTCCTGACAACTGTTCAGCCCCTTCCACTCTGATGGAAGCTGAGCAAGTGGGACCGAAGATCAGCTGGTCTGAGCAGGGACCTCCTTGTGAAGCTCAAGAGGAAAAAGGAACTCTAAGATCTCTGACAGCAAGGACAGGCTTTGCAGGAAAATGGCAGAGCTGTGGTTCAGACAGGCGAGGATAAGGCACCCAAGGCCAAAGTTCAACTACAGTTGAACCTGGTCAGAGTTTTGTGTGATAGTACAGAAGGACTTTAGAAAGCACAGTAGAAGCAGAGGGTCCAGATGAAACACAGGATGAATGCTTGCTGAAGATGGACAGTCATCTGACTAACAGGACTAGAAAAAAAAGTAGAGCCATTCAGTGCTTTATTTTCTTGATTCCTAAATATTACTGATGGACCTCGGGCTGCCCAGTCCTCTGAATCGGAGGACCATGAGCATGGGAACAGTGATTTTCCATTTGAGGCACTGAAATTGCAAGGGACCAACTCCAACAGCTGAATGTCTGCAAGCTGAGCCTGAGCCAGCAGTGGCATCCTGGCTTGCACCAGAGACTTTGTGGCCAGTAGGTCCAGGGCAGTGACCACTCCCCTGGTCTCAGCATTGATGAGGCCACACCTCAAATCCCATGGTCAGTTTTGGGCCCCTCACTGCAAGACAGACATTAAGGTGCTGAAATGAGTCTGGAGAAGGGCAGTGGAGATGGGGAAGGGTCTGGAGCACAAGTGATATGGGGAGTAGCTGAGGGAGCTGGTCTCCCAAGTCCTATTATTTCTTATTTTCATAACATCTAAACAATTCACAGAACTGTACACCTGCTACTATACTACACCCCTCCTGAATTACCTTCTTCATTGTGAACAGTATTTTCAGACAATGTGATGTCGGTTTTCTGTGTCCTTTCAGTGAAATCTGATTCCTCAGGTCTTCCAGAGTGGTTTTTGCCCACATTAGGATCCTTGGTCAATTTCATTTGGATCTTCTCAATAGCTCTTTGACATGGTTTATCTTCCACTTTCTGGAGAACAGACATTTCATGTTAAATACTACTTAGATTTAAAACTATTCATTTTATCTGTAAAATTTGCCTACTAATAGGATTAGTTGAAATTACTGCTCAAAGGATACAATGCTGGACACAAAAGTGACCAGTCAAGCTGAAAGGAGAAACTTCCTCCATCAATACTAGGCACTAAAATACCAATTTTTTTTTCATCGTTTTTTTAAAAGAAAACCTGAAAAAAATTAAATCAACTGGACATGGAGTACAGCTACCTCTGGATGACATGCTCATAGTGGATTCAGGATTCTTATCAACATTCCTCTATACCATTCTGCTCACATGCCACACTTCCAAATTTCATTTTTTTTCCACATTAATAAAGGTACTGAAGTAAAATTACTGTAATCCCTTCCCACTTCATCTTAAATCAGACATCCTTTTCATGTTGCCTAATGATCTTCCCATTAGTTCCCATAAGTTTAGGTGTAAAATTTCTGCTTTTAGTAATTACCTAAAGATAAGCTGCAAAACTTCAAGACTTAATACTGAATTTTATTTTTACTTAAAAAGAAATAACTACACCACAGTTAACAAACGAACTTACTGTACTGCAATATCTGCAGTCAGGCACAGAGTTTCAAGCTGGTTATAGTGTCTATAGTTCATGCAGTGATATCAGCTCAGATTATTGTAAATGACTCAAAAATTAATTTTCAAAACTGGTTAAAAGAGAAATTCCAGCCATATTGTCATAGTAAACAAAAGGCCCTTCATCTTTAAGTGTATCAGAATATTAGACTACTAATGATTAAAAAAGTAAGAACCATGCTATTTATGTGCTACCTCTTGAATCTCATCGAGCAACACCAGAAGATTCTCTGTAGAACTACTGAGTTCTAGTGAATTTAAAGCTTTTGCATAAATGCGGACATCTGGTGCAGCTGGGTCCGCCAGGATTTCATTGCAAATTTTCATGGCTAAAGTATCATGCACTGTTGACTCCTGCAAAGGAAAGAAATTAGCTATCAGTAATTTTGCTGAGAACTACTTACAAGAGACAGCTGTGAGAACAATCTGATTTAAAGAATTGGCTAATTTTACACAGCAAACATTTTCCTGAAATGCGCTATTTTCATTACATTCACCAACGGATTTTTATAAACATTTCCCACAATATAAACAATTAGCCATGTGCAAGTTCCTACTAGCATTTTTTAGTTGTAAGAAGGAGGGGAAGTTGGGGGTGGGGGGAAGAAAAGGGGAGGAAAGGGGGAAGGAAAGTGTCAAGCCAAAAGACTTCACTACCTGAACAGGTGCTGGTTTAATGCAACTGCTGACACTGGGAATCCCAGAGAGGCCTAGACAGGTAAGAGTAAGCAAAGCGGGAGGAGTTCTTAGTCCAACACAAGTACTATTTTCCTACAGTAGAACACATTATACCTGATAGTCCTGAGACTTTTTGGACTGATCTTTCAGTCCACTTGGTCTGGTCAGGTCCACTAACAGTTCAGAAACATTACTGATATCGACTTCAGCCAAAGGTGATGTTGCAGGAGCATTTAACAGTGTTTGCAGAGTTGGAAGATAAGCTTCTTCAAAGCACTCCTGGTTAGACCTGTTTCAGTGAAGCCAAATATCAGTAGCATAATAAGACAAAATTAAGTTCTCTTCCATGATGAAAGTTCACTGACCTGGTACATCAATCAAAGCAAAGTAGGAGCAGCAAAATCAAGATATAAACTCTGTTTCTTAGTACCATTTGAAATTTTACATATGGTATTTCAAGCAAGTTTTAAGTAACACTTCCTTCCCCTGAAGAATTTGACTATTCATCCTTACTACTGAAAACCCAACTGATATATACAGACAGGTTCTATCTCAAAGAACAAGAGATAACATTTCCATAAATACATTTCTCTGATTCATTTTCATAGATTAATCTTGTTTTCTGCTAATTCCTCCTTTCTGCTAGTATTTTTCTTTGGGGGGTACTTCTCATTGTGTGAGAAAGCAAGGAAACCTGGCAAAAGAAGTATGCAGTGGTTAACAGGATTTTTGGAAGAAATCCTGTGGTTTTTTTATTTTTTCTTAGAAGAATTCATAACTTCTGCCAAGCACACCTAAAAATCATGTTTCACTTGGTTCTGCAGCAAGTTGTCTAAAAGTGTGGTTTCATAAGACTTGTCAAAACAATTTAACAAGTAAGATGTCAAAAAGTACAAGATACAGTTGAAGTGAAGCCTTTACTCTTGCTGATATTAACATTAACTTCCTATTTGAACCCAAATAACTACAGGAGAAAACTAAGAAAGCAACTATTTTTTTTAAAAAAAAGCAGATTTGCTGCTAGATTATGGGGCCAAACCAGCTGACAAAAAAAAAAACAAACTTTTTGAGCGCTACAATTGGCTACAAAGGAACCAAAGGAAGAATTCTCCCTTTCAGCAGCTTTAAGACTTTATATTGGCTCAAGCATTACTGAAGTATCATTCAGATTATTCCCTGTAAATGAAAAATAAAACCACATCTAATAACATACAGGCACAAGGCAGAAGCTTCTCATCTTATGCTGCCTGAGAGTTTAATACAGTACAGAAGAAATTCCATGAATAAGAATTGTTCACTGGTTGCAGGACCTTATCCCTATTCTAGCATCCCATACCACCCTTCTGACATGACAGATAATTTAAAAAGTCAGGATCAACATTTTTTCCTCTGAGTTCAAATATTTCATTTCAAAAAGTAAGCCTCTTGATTACATCTGTGACCAGATGGAAATATTAACAGAGCAGCACCCAGAAAACAAATGGAATTTAAAAATTCAGTGAGAGATCAGTATAAAATTTAGGTATGAGCCTCCACCAAATCTCATTTATTACCCGAATTCTCCTTTACTCAATGGCAACTCTGCAGACTAGTTCTGAATTACACATGGTATTTAATAATTCACTTCTAATACTACAGTATCCATCACTGAAGAAAGTAAATTACTCAGCCTAAAACGGACCATTTGTGATCCAGGATGCAGATAATGTTTTGAGACAAAGCAAATGAGATTTCCTAACTAAACAGAGATTCCCAATCAATGAGCCAGACTAAGACATAGGATTTTTTTCTCCACAGATTTTTCTGATTTTCACTTAACATATACACCATGTTATTTTTTCAAGAAAAAGATCATCTATAAGGTGCCACAAGAAATTGCCTCGTTTGCAAATGACTTGGAAATACATGGGATTACTCAGGTGGGCAATCACTAGAACTCATTAAAAATGAGAATGAAATTCACAGCATCAGAAGATGACATTTGCAAGTAAAAAATTAACAATATTAAAAGTTGAAATGCATTAGTCATTATCACAGATACTGGAAACATATGAAATCATTTTTTTCTGTTGCTTTCATAAGAATTTAAGTAGGGAAAACCCCATTCTATAAGAAACTGGGTATTTTTCTTTGGGTTTTTTCTGATAACAGCAAAAAAACATTGCTTAGGGGTTTTTTGCCTCTTCAAGACAACTCCCTTTCGTACTAATCCTCTTTATGTGGCAACACGTAGGCCACAAAAATTTAATTCAACTTGGTTTGAAAAATAGATAAGGTAACATAATACACCTAAATTAAAGCTTAAGTATAAAGAAAGCAGATAAATACTTAGTTTGTTCTAACTTGATAAAACCACTAGCAGCTACTGAGAAGTAAGCTTTCAGCAGCAGGTAAAAGAATTGCTATTTAAGCTCTTATTCCCTTACATAAGCCCTCTACCTCTTTTGTCCATCACCAAAATAAACAGGAGATTTGAATATGCCGTGAATTTAAACTGGAGTATTCCTTGGTTCAAAAACAAAACAAAAACAAACCCCAAACCACAACTCGGCAACCTGCTCCTTTGATACCTCCTGGGCACTGATTATTTTCTTTTGAAGCATTCCTGCTAGCTACTTTTTAGTGACACTTCAAAGCCTACCTGTAGTGCTCAACAGCATACATAAGTAAAGCACATCTTTTTAAATTAATTTCATTCAATATCTTTGAGAACAGTTTCAATTTTAGGCTTAGGAAAGAAAAAAAAAAGCCATGGAAAGCCACAGGGGTAACAGGGAATTAATGGAAAGTCTTCAGAATGGTCACTGGTTGAGATTACACACTTTCAAAATCGATAGGCATAGGAGGCCGAATTAGATGTCTACATCTAATTCGCATTCGTGCCATTTCTACTTTTTGGTCTTGCACAAAAGATTCCTAAAGCTGCTAGATCAACATACACTGTCACACAACAAATTACAAGGAGCATTACCTATTTGCATAAGCAAATAAAGGGAAGAAAACTCCCAGGCAGTGTCGGAGCCTGGTGTCCTCTTTGGTCACAGGATTATACCACAACAACACGAGACGGGAAAGGAGCTTGGCACTGATCAGCCTCCCAGAGAACATCAGCTTGGCAATGCCTTCTGCAGCTTCTGTCCTAAGTTCTGAATACTGAAGAAAGAACTCATTATACACACAATACACCAACCATACTGTTTTCCACTAATACTTTACTGTAATAGCTTATATCCTATCTCACCAATCACTTCTCTACATTCACCTATTTCCACCTGCACAGAATGCAAAGCAGCTCAAGAGTACCATTAGCCTGTACCAGTGACAAACTTGTAGCCATTTTCTAGGACAGGTATTTTAACATTAGACCATTAACTTCAATTCACATCATATAATATTCCCAGGCAATCTAACAAGACGATAAGCCATTTGCAAAAACAATTTTAAAACAAAACTAAGACAAATTTTGTAATATTCCTTACCTCACTGTCTAAGAAACCAGAAAGAAGCTTCAGAAGGCTGTGAACTGTGGCAGTCTCCTCTTCCTCCTCTATTGTTTCACCTTCATCCTCACCATTTTCAGCTCTAATGTGTTCACTTTCACTCTGAGAGTCATTGCCTCTTCTGGTTTTAAAAGGCTCAATTCCAAACAGCATTAGTTGATCAAAGATCACCTTTAAAGCACTGAGCTTTATCTTTATGTTATCTATTTGTAAAACCTAGGTTTAATAAGGAAAATAAATATATCAACTTCCAGCAGACCACCAATCTTGAAATTAAGCATAGTAAGAGTCTTCCTTTAATAACATTGATTATTTTGGGAAACTTTTATAATACTTGAACAAAGGAAGGTGTGGTACAAATTTAAACCTGAATTTCTGATACCACCTGGGAAATAATTTATCAAGTCATCTACGCAATTTGCACTACATAAAATCAAATTCATTTCACTCATGGAGTGAGCATCAGTGTGAGATGTAATTTTATTGTTCAGCCTGTAAACAGACACTGGACAAACAATGTCTGCCTGTGATAGCACCAGAGTGTTAGGCATTACAGAAATATAGCTAAATAAAAGTACAGCTTAATTAAAATCAAAAGTATGTAAGAAGTCAACGGGGACCAAGAGAGTAATAAAAGTCGAGGTTTCATAGGTTAGTGTACGTATTATAGTTCAAATTACATGCAAGTAAAACCATCGTGGGATAGCCCAGAGATTCTACAGCTGTTTAGTCCAACACACTGCTTCTGACAGCAGCCAGTACCTGCAGAAAGATTACTCAACCCAGAAATTTAAGTTACCAAAGTAACTAAAATTCACTCCAAACAAACTTTTTTTTTTTTAAATGTGACATACTCAAAAGTAAATTAAAAACAATAGTAATGTTACTTTTTTAGGAACCCAAAGTTCTCCTTCTATGACTGACAACTCTACTATCTCGATTGAGCCAAGCACATCAGCTCACCTCCTGCTGTCATTTCTCCAATGTCTGCCTGAACACACTTGCAGAAAAGCACAATGGCCACCCACACTTCCCTCAAAGCAAGGGCCAAAACCCAGGGTTAACCAATTTCATATTTGATGTAATTAGCTTGGTATCATAATATTCACCACCAGGATGGGAATTGTGGACATTTTTACAGCATGTAACATCCTCATATCCACAGATTTTTTGGCTGCGCTATTGGTTGTTAGTTTGAATATTGCTCTATCTTCTAGTTAACAACTCTTCCTTACTCTTAATATAAACATATTAATTATTCAGAATTTAAACCAGACACCCAATATCACAGGTAAGTATGCAATCGAAATGGGAAAATCATCAGACACATCTTTAGTGTGGAAGGAAGGCTTAGAGGATTCTACAGTAGAGTAGCAAATTGTATTGAGTAACAAATATTCACAAACATATAAAATCCAAACAGCTTTTCCTGTTATAAACTGTTATACACAAACAGTGGCAAAGATTTCACCCAGATTTGGAAGAGAAAGTGAGACCTTAAAGATAAGGAATTCCTAGAAAATTAAGACAACAGGTGACTTTACAAAGAAAAAGCATGCTACTACCAAGATAAACTGAATCTTATTACACATCAGAAAAATCTACAGGAAACCATATTCTCTAGATCTTCAGCAAATCAGGAATTACTGGTTCTCAAGTAACATTACTATGCATCATAGCTTGTTATAGATACAAAACTAGATTTATTTACTAAGTCAAAAACCATCATTTCATTTCTCATCACATAATTTACCTGTAACACCAATGGAAGTTGTTGTTGGGCAAATTCTTTGTTCTGAAGGGTACAGCAACCCAAACACAGAACTGCTGTATTTCTCACAGCTGGGTGGACATTAGTTACACCTGGAAGTATCTAAAAACAATAAAATTAAACTTTAGAGACAAAACACATAAATTGAAAATAAAACTCTGACTACTAAAATATGCTTACCCTGAAATTAAAAATAAATTATTTTGATACAGGCTTGGAAAATGGCAACTACCAAATACTCTAGAAGCAGATTGAATATGTTGATTGAAATCAGCAACAAATTAATGGCAAAAGTCACATGAGTGTTTTGCTTTGCATTTGTTTTTAATAAATATTTGTTTTCAAACAAAATGGAGTTGATCATTCTGAGAAATGAGAAAACCAACACACAACAACAAGCTTACACATTTCTTCATAGAAGACATTAACAGAGAAACAATACTCAGTTCCAAGTTATGAAATACAGATGCCACTTTGATATACAGATTAGATACAGTATGAACAATGCAATGGCATCATTAATATTTCTGCATTTACTAAGGAGTTCAAGTTATTTTGTATTCCGACATACCAGAGCCTGAATGATTTCATTAATGGTTGGACTGATTCCTTTAGAAAGTGACATGATCTTCAGAACCTCATAGCACATGATCAGACACTTCAACAGTGTTTCAGGATCATTCTTCAAGTTGGTCAGGGAAAAGAGAAAAACATTATCAATACAAATGGTGGCTAAAATAAGAAGAATGGTGCCATTAGTCATAATTTGTCCCTACCCAAATAAACATTTCCTGTCCACCACACATTTGTTGTGCAAGAATATTAATCATCATCTGACTATAAGCCATGATCAAAATAAATTCATTTTTATGTTTTCAGTTAGTTAAGAGTAAAAAAGGTAAGAACAATACCCTTTTAGAATTCTTTAGTTATTCAGACAAAAGAACAGTTTAACTGCAATTTGTTTTTTCTAGAACATACCATCAGCTTCTATACAATTTATCTTTTGCTAGAGCATACTATTGGCTTCTATAATTGCAGAATACTGATATCATGAATGTTTGGTTTCAATTTTAAAAATGTATTTGAGACAAGGCCAAGCTACACTTTCTTTTAAAACTAAGAATAAATTTTAAAACATAACCAGCACTTAGGAATACAGGAAGGAAAGACACCTTCTCCACACGCATTTCTTTAATTTCAGCTTGTTCTGCTGCTTTTATCAGATCATTTTTTGTGTGTTCCAACTCAGTAATTTTCTCTTTCAATACTGATGCTCTGTTAAAATCCTGAAGAGTAATGCATTCTTCCAAAGCTTGTTTTGCTTCAAAAAGTTTCACTTTTATTTCAGCCAGCTGAAATAAAAAGCAAAAAGAAAATTAACATAATAACCTCGGTGGTATTAGCCAGTGATACACTGTTGACACTAGCCAATAATAACCTACCATAAAAAACTCAAGATGGTTAAGCTTTAAAAAGTAATTTTCTTATTAAATAAAATCTGCTCACCTTAAGTTCCTGCTTTCTTATTTCAGCAGCATCAACAGGCTGGTCAACTGCAACAATTGGCGCCCGAACTTCTGATATAATTTCTGCAATCTATTGTTACAAACAGTATATTAGTGCCATTAATTGCAGTTCAGATATATACTAAGCATTTAACTTTTCCAAATTTCAAATATTATCCTTCTGAAAAAGTATTGCACATCCGTGCAGTTTCTCTCAGCAGCTCATTCCCTGCAAATAACCCTCAATTTGACAACACATAATGTGACCATGAGCACATGGCAGTCCCATTTTCTCCCATCCAGCTGGGTAAGCAAGGAACAAGAAGACCTTAAGTACCTATCTGAGCTAACAGGAGGGAAGAGAAGTATGAAACCTGGAAATCTACATCATCCTCACTTTAAATGGTTTTGACAAAACACTTTGCATTTAATACAACAAAGTATTCTGGAACAGGCTACTGAAGTGTAACACTTTCCTAGTCTGAGGACTGCATTTACAACACCAGTCACATCTTTAAACGTCTCTAGATGTTAAACATTCTCTAGAAAACCATAAAAATGCAGATATGCTTAAAACCAAAATAACAACAAGCAAAAAAAAACCCCAAAAGAACCCAAGGGGGAGGGAGACAATATTTAAATACTGATATTTCTTCTACAATGCTTCATAAAGGCTGTTTGATTTATGGGGAAGACAGACTAGAAAACAAGCTTTTACAATTACTTACAATTTGAATCCTTCTGTCCTCATCCTTAACAATACTGAGCAATCTTTCAACAAGCAGAGGTGTAAGTGCTGCTGAAGTTGAAGGTAAAATGAGAATCTTTTGCAAAATAACTAGCAGACGCTTTCTGGATTAGAGAAAAAAAACCAAACAATGTTTGCTTATTCAAGAAAATGAAACACATAAGAGTTACTATACTACCAACTTGGAGATAGTGTGATGAAGACTTCATAACACAATACGAGAGAAACTTTTCTCCACAGCTACATTAACTGCCAAACTTATATTTTCACTTAGCAATGTTTGTCTTTTACTGATTTTACATTTTACCTGTTTTCTCTTGATTAGAAAATGCTGAATTTTGTAATATGTCCCTACTGTCCAAAGAAAAGTCATACCAGCAGAAACAGTCAGTATCAATATTGCAGAATGCCTTCATGGAAATTATCTGACTGAAAACTAAGAAAAAAAAGAAAAATACAACTTAAACTATTCTGCCAGTCTGGCACACCATTTACACATTCCACTGAGAGTTTGAAATTACTGCTCTGTTTATACTATCATATCTGAAAGTTTTCAAAAAATGCTTGAGATGGTATGAATTTCCAAATTCATTTGCTCTTCTTACTTCACACGTAAAGGCTGTTCAAATTATAAGAATGACTCAGTTAACACAGTCCAATTTAGCCTAGCATCTATGATATTTGTAACCTTTTAGGCCTTAGCAGATTATAGCTTAAAAAAACAAGAAACAAACAGGCTTCTTGCTACAAGTCATCTGTTGTGAAGCAACCTGTTTTTCTCCCTTTATTTTTTATGTACTATGCTCCAAATAAGCAGTTTTGTCATTTCATCATCTCAATAATACTTTATGAAAAAAACTGAATTTGTTTCCCCTAACAATGCTGAATCTGCATTAAGAACTTACTTTTCCACAAAAGTAAGCAGACAATACTTGGCACAGTTTTGGGACCAATTCCATTAAGGAGACTGCTTTCTATCCCAGCTAGCATTAGAACTGTATTTTGCCTGTTGGATCAGGTTCTTTCCCAAGCAGACGTTCTGTGCCTGTCCTCAGACATGAGTGTCTTAAGCTTAGTAACACAAATTTGATATTAAGTTTACCTTCCTCCCTCTTCCATGGTATCCATGCAGTCTATGATTAGAATCAGTTGCTGGCCTATAAATTCTTTTGTCATCAGGTTTTCAAAACAATTAAAGTCTTCTTTTTCTTCTTCACTAAGCACTGGCATATTTTGAAGATAACTGAATCCAAACAGAACAAATATAATTACATTCAGATTCACTTTTGGACAATAATAAATAATAAATAAATACACTCCAAACAAATCCAAATATTCACTCCTGCCCCATCCCCAATAAAAAAATCCCACCACTTTCTTGGCCTGTATAAACAGGTGGTTATGTTAGGTACACACCTTAAAAACTAATGATTGTGTTATTTTCATAGATTATTTTTCAGGAAGTTATTTACACCAAATAGTTTCAAAATAATGCACTTCATTTTAAAAAATCCCTTTTATGAATGTAATACAATAAGAAACGTGAAATGTCAAGTAATGCTACATGTGATTTCAGTTCTGTAAAAATGCATAAAGGTAACATCTTGGGAACAAATGTATAGCTGTACCATTTTCTTACTATTTTCTGCATATTTAGGTACAATGTATTTTTTACAAGTTCAGAACTGTTATATGGCCTACAAGACAAAACACAAGAAAATCTTGAAAGTGTACAGTGACTTTTTCATCTGATTAAATATGTCATCATAGAGTAATAATCTGTTATCAGGATGCTTTAGCCATAGAGCATGGAAAGTGTAATCAGTTTGCTCCATTTCTTTATTTTTCTAGACTCAATTTTTTTATCAAAATTTTATCTGTCAGTGAGAGTTAAGCATTTTCAGAAATTCTGGAGTGAAACATCACATACAAAATTCAATATCACAAAATATAATTCAAATACTGACATGAGCTGTGAAAGATGCTTTTTCTTACCCCAGCTTTGAGGATACTTTTCAGTAACAGCTTGTTATTTTTAGCAAATTTTTAAAATTTCTTCAAACTTAGGAAAAAAAAAATTTTGCATGTAACTACTATTTAAGAACATCTGAAATGCAAATTGAGTATTTCTGATCATTTCATAATAACATCGCCTGCAGCAGGTAACAGTGACTATCGAAATGCAGCTCACAATCCCACTTCTTTCTCAAGTCCCAATGACTTGCATGTTCTTGCTCCTAACCAACATCCTCACAGTGCACTGCACACCACAGGATTGAGAACTGCAAATCTTACCTGAAACAGCTCAACAATGAAGAGTTTAACAGTTGATACCATAAGCAATTACTAGCAAACCTGATTAATTTTAGTCTCACCCTGAAGAGCAATGTAACTGAAGGGACTTTGAGTAAGATTGGATGGAAAGAGAACAAATGTTCCCTTGAAGAACAGATTTTTTTGGAAAAGAGTGTTTCATGGACTGTTAAAGGAATAATGAGTGAATAAATTTATACCCACCAGATTGGCTATACATTTCAAAACTAAGGAAGCACAAACGCTTCATTTATTAAATGCTTGTGAAACATGTTAACACATTCCACCGTGAAAAGCAGCAATGACTTCAGTAATTACTACTAGTATACTACACCCAGTAGAGTGAGAAAAGAATATGCATATTTTTAATTGGAAACATCCATCAATACAATGCATTTTTCAGCAGATCTAATTTATTATTATTTCAAGAAGAGTCGCTCTGTTTTACAGGTACAACACCTCAGTTAAGATTTCCCAGCATTATCCCTGCTCTGAAGCAAATTCTGTTCAAAATTTATGTTAAGACTAAAGAATCCCATGAAGACAAAAAAAAAATTAAAAAAAAAACCACAAAAAAACCCAACCAAACAAAACAAAAAACACCAACCAAAACACAGAAACAAACACCCCACCAAAAAAAGCCAAAACATTCTTCATTTGGTAAAAACACTACTGACTATTGACTTAACAAAACATTCATTTCCACCCTCCTGTGTGCCCTCCAATTATATAACTGTTCTGTAACTGGCTCATTTTGCAGCTCTGTCACTGCCTTCAAACATAAGTTTTTAGGAAGCATGCCTGACTGAGCAGGCAAAAGAGAAACGAAGTTTCAATTCAAAAATGCTTCTCTTAAGGACAGCAGCAAGATTTTACTTTATTTTCACAAATGACAATGGTGGAAGAAGTGTTGGTTTCTGCAAGCTCTAAAAAACTCTCAAAGAAAAGCTAAAATCACTGCAAGCACAATTTTGGGTTTGTGGATACCTGAACACTTGAACAAACTAAACATTCCCTAATTTAAAAATATAGTGCTAAGAGATTTATTTTAAATTGCAATGTACCTCAATAAATAATCTGCATATATAGCTGGTTCTGGCAACACCTGTTCTAGTTCAACTTCACCTTCTTCACCTTTTGATTTTAGATATTCACAAAGACATCTCCAATACAGCACATTCTCAGCTGTTAAATCCTCCAGTGGAATCAGCTTTCTAAACAAAAACAAACAAAGCAATATGAAGACATGAATAAAACAGTCTAAACCAATAAATACACAGAAGTATTAGAAAATAAGAAATAAATATTATTTCCTAAAATGCAAATAAAACTCTGTTAAAGGTATTCCGCACAGAAACATTTATAGATTGAGAAAAATAACTTGCTCTCTCTGGAGGACACAGAGCTCCACAAGCCAGTCACTACACTGACCTTCTCAGTATTTTAACTCAAGGTTGTTCACACCAAATGCAGAAACATTCTGCCCAACCCTTCAGACCTTCTAGAGCAACCACCCAGTACTTTATGAAACATTGTTATCACTGCACAAGTCTGGAAAACCCAACACCATGAATCCACAGAAATGCTAAACTGCACGAAAATACTTTTCAGCTTCTGTGAATTGTTTCTTCCATTCCTAATACAAGATCTTGACATGAAAATGAAGTAGCAATCAGAGTATGTCAAAAGCAAAATCTAACACAACTTCTCTGCAAGTCTGGAAGCTCATCACCCATCTGCCATCATAGGTAGATCATCCATAATGAGACCTCCATTCCTTTTTAGATTCATAGTATTTTTCATGCCAACCATGGCAATTAATCTTTGTTTTCAGAAGCAGAGCAGTAAGTTGTGCATTAATTCTAGCTCAAAACAGAAAAGACAGTATCACTGTGGTGGTACTTTTTACTCCCTTGAATCCTATTTTACTTGTAAACTATCAACAATTTTGGTTTTGCTTTAGATTGCTCACACACAAAACAAACAAAAAACCCAGCCAAAAACACCCGTGGCAACACATAGATGAAAATTGATCATATGACAGCTTCTCATTAATCTGACAGGTCTTTATTTAAATGTAAATTTAACAAACAGAAATCACAGACTTCAAAAATCTAGCCATTTATCATTCTGATACTCCATCATTCCATTCAAGCTGTACTCAGGAACTTCATACAAAAACAACCCTAGTGTTTTCCACAAATTAAATTAATGCAAACTTCATTACAAACTGAGTAATTTGACTTGCTTTTCAAAATGTCATTAGTCTAACAGATCTGCTACTTAAATTCTCAGATAGCCCCGTTATTCAGAATGGAAGCTTCATTTTGCTCAGGATCAAAGTCAGACCAATCAGAATGCAATGATTTTAACAGTGGTAAGAGTCTAATCTCAGATGATAAAATTAAATGACAAATTTGATTTGTCATTTTTTTTAATCACCGATTAAAAGGCAATAGCAAAATCTTACTCTGTATTATGGGAGGAAATGCACAGTATCATATGAAGTGCTTTGCATTCTTGTTAGTCGCATGACAGATGTTTTAAAATCAGTAGATGCTACATGAATTGCACTCAAAAGCTACAGACGTGGGCCTGTCTGGCTTTAAAAAGCATCAATAATAGTGCAATAACTCTCTTAAAGCCTCTGGAAAAGTGCCAGTATCTTAAGAGGTTAAAAGGAATTTAGTTTTATATTGTCATACAAAATATTCATCTTTTGGAAATGAAGAATGCTCTGCATACCTGCTATCAAGGCTTTTACAGTTCTGAACAATGTCATGAAGTGGAGATAATGAAAACATAGCATTTAGTACTGGGATGGCCACTTCAGGGCAGTTTTCTACATCCAGTCTATGAAGCAATTCTAAAATATCCCCTTCAATGAATTGTAACCAGGCTTGAAGTAGCTTCTTCTTCATTACCTCCTTAACAGCATCTAATAATACAGGAATTCAAACAGTTTAAAACAAAGTTTAAAAAATACCAAATTTTAAACGTACTTTCACAAAGCATTTTTCTATAGAAGTCTTTTTGCATAAAAAGTTATTATACAGTTAAATTTAACATTACCTTAAATAAAGAAAAACCCAGATGAGCAAGAACTACCTAGGGCATACCCTCTTTTCGAGGCAATGTAATTTTTCCCCTCACAGGGAATTAAAAAAAAAACTCTACCCAAAAAACTTTTACATCTAAAGACAGCACCTCAACCCAGAAAACCTACAAACCACAATCTCCTGTGGAACAAAGAAATATTCAAAATCAGAATCACAGAACAGGCAAGATTAGGAGGGACCACAGTGGGTCATCTGGTGCAACCTCCCTGCTCAAGCAGGGCCATCCCAGAGCACATGGCACAGGATTGCATCCAGACACTTCTTGAATATCTCCAGTGAAAGAGACTGCACAACCTCTCTGGGCGACCTGTTCCAGTGCAAGGTCACCTGCACAGTGAAGAAATCCTTCTTCATGTTCAGGTGCAACTTCTGTGCATCAATCTCTGTCCATTGCCTCTTTTCCTAATGCTGGCAGCACTGAGCAGGGCCTGGCTCCATCCTCCTGCCACCCTCCCTTCAGGTACTGACAGACATTGATGAGCTCCCCTCCCAGTTTTCTCTTCTCGAGGCTGAAGAGGCCCAGCTCCCTCAGCCTGTCATCCTAACAGAGGTGCTCCAGTCCCAAATATTCTGGGTAAGCATTGTTACATACTTGCTCTGTTTCAGGAATCAGCTACTTATGGAGGCAGGATACTACATGTGAAATGACATACAGAATTCTCCTGCTATTTCAATTATGTGAATGGATCATCAAGTTTATATATGATACTTTAACTCCCCACTCACCACTGCCACAAGAAACAGTTCCTGGATTAACAGAGTACTATTAAATCAATGGAAAAAGTATTTATGGGAACATCCAGAATGTGTACATCCGTAATGCATTCACCCAGACATAAGAAGGGAAGTTGAAAGGCTAAGAGTCTGGTGGAGGTAAAAACATAATAACTAGAGAGCAAAACAAGTATGCTCTTAGCCTCTTTCAGAAAACAGTATCCAGTAAAAGGGAAACAAAGTCCACACACACTGACAACATTCATCTTTCCTCTTATATGTAACTTGTGATAATAAATGCAGCACCTAAATATAGTGAGTTCAAAAAGAACTGTAAAAAGGCCTTGAACAAGCTAAATCATGGTCCTAAGAATAAAAAATCTCTCCAAGAAGGTGAAAAGCATAAACTAGTAGAATGAGAGCTAAACTCACCCTGAAAAGTAGAACTAAGCAGAATGTGGATTATGTATCCGAGGCCTTATCTAATTATAAACCCTTGTTCTGAAGCCAATATGGAAAAACATCCAAAATTTCAAATCAGGTATCTTGAATGAGCAGGTTCCTTTCTTGTTAGCTCAGGAGTTACCCAGATAAGCAAATTCTATAAAGATATGTCTATTCAGAGTTACAGGATTTGCAATATTTGCAATATAGAATAGCTGATTTGGAATATGAACCTATCTTACCTGGCAAAGAACATGAGTCAAACTACACACCCTGGCAGATGCTTTCCCCTGTGATTCTAGACGTCAAGAAAAAGCTGGGATGTAAAATCATCCTAAGCAAGAGACAGACACTAAGAAAGTATCTGCCCTGGATCATAAAAGAAGGCACTTCCTTATGTTGAACACATAAATGCCACTGAAAAACAGGCCATAGAAAGGCCGTACTTTCTTTTTAAGGGAATACAACAAATACTTCTTCCTGATAAGTAAAGGGTCAAATGAAAAATTAGGAGAAGCAGCTTCCTCCCTAGTTTGGAAAGATTACTAGAGAAATGCATTCACCCTAAGAAGTATCTCTCAAGACCAAGCATTACTGGGGGAGTGGTGGCAGCCACCACACAAGCAGCAGCTAGGTAGATCAAACAGCAAATTAGTGTATCAATAAGAAACAGTAATTCAGAACATGGGTTTTTCAGTGCTGGACTTCAGAAACAGAACATGGCAAACTTCTGTAGGCTACTACAGACCAATTCAGGACAGGTGGGGAAAAGTGACTAAAACTTCTTATACAAAAAGAGGTGGTCTTTTTAAGTGTGGTTCGATACAGCATAAAAAGGATTCAGCTAGTTGTCTCTTCCTTTCCTGTCAAGAAAAGCATCCCCAGCTAGTCAAAAGGAATAGTAGATGAATAAAACAAATGCATGCCTGACACACCTTAAAGAGCTCCAGTTCCCAGTGAATGCAGTACTTCAGTCTTGTTTTCTAAGTGAATATCCACCAAGATAGTAATTCTCACAATTCCCAAGCAGCACATCACTCAGCAAGGGAAATTCTCAGAGTAAAATTCAACTTAATGCAGACTTTCCAAACAAAGTAGGGGGATTACACATCAGCCCTCAGCAAAACTGGTAGCTTCTATTGTGAAATTCATGCATATAATTGCTGCTGTTGGGGAAAACAAAAAACCCAAAATGCTGTTCCATGTAGGCAGGCCAAAATTGTCTTGCTCAGATGCAGGTGATGTTTTGATCTTTTGGCAACACCACCACACAATTATGAGAACATTCTAAACAGCTCTTTCTACAGAGCAATACAGTACAAAAGGCATTAAAAAGAAAAAAGCTGCCCCGTGGTAAAATGCATAAGGGTCAAAGATTCATTTAAAGAAAATTCAAGCTAGTTAAACAAAAAAAATAACCAGCTGAGAAGATTTCTCTGACCAGTTGAAAAGATTTCTCTCTGAAAGCACACAGGAAATACTTTCAAATTGACATTAATATTCACATTTAAACTCTTTAATAAATTTATTAGTTACAAAAATATCAGTAATGAAACATTTCCGTATACAGCAAATTAATGACATTTTTCTACTTCTGTGTTTAATTACATTATTGTTTTTCTAAATTTAATAGCATTTGGTCCAATTTTAAAGCTCACTGGCTTTCAGGTTTTTTGAAAGTGCAATTCTTTTCTGGTTTGTTCACTATAAGGGGCCTGGAAAAACAGAGCAGCAAACAGATTTCATGCATCTAAACTCTTCCTGGTACCTCATTACTCCCTTTGAGCTCCTTTTTATTGCCATCACAGCTTCTGCATACATCACCCCAACACATTAGAAAGTACTCTCTCCCAAACATCAGTATTAAGATGTTAAGAAACCCATGATCTCTTACCAGATCTGTCATTAAGTCCGTGTTGCAACAATTTAACTCTCTGTGCTATTGTCAGAGCTCTCATGTGAACTTTTTCTGCCAAAACCTTTAAAATAATTAAGATACTATTTTAATAATTAAAACACACTTCCACATATGATAACAAATGAACCCATTACCTACTTATGGTTCCATACTTTGAGTTTTAACTATCCACAGAAATCCAAACCAACAGAAACCTCTAACACCTACACCAACAGCACTGTACCAACACATTAACAATCAGATTATCGTGCATGGAAGAAAATGTAAAATAAAATAAACAATAAAGTTAACACATAGCTTAGAAGCTCATCAGCTCTGCCTGAATGCAACACCTGGACATGAAAACTATCCTCTCCCTTTAAAGTGCCCAGGGCAATGCATACCTGCAATAAATTACAGAAGTTAGTACTTTCCTTAAAAAGTCTAACACAGAGATTCAGGTGAAAAATCCAATCTAACCTAAGATAAAAAAAAGCAGAAGATGGTTCTTTGTGAAAAATTGAACATTTTGTTTCAAGATCTTGCCTAAGATGCCCGCATAAGAAACAGACATGTTAACATACTTTCTTACGTCTGCATGTAAACATGACTAATGGTTGATACTTCTCAAAATCGCAATACCAAAGCCACGCGATTTTTTACTACTGCTGTGGTCCTAACAGAGAAGCAAATTTGCTTCAGTAACATCACAAAATGCATAGATAAAAAAACAATAGACTGCATGCATAATTTATACTGATTTACACTGATAATTTATACCTGATCTTCAACAGACAAATTCTACCACACTACTAATTTCTATCAAGCAAGTTCTAGAGTCAAGTTCAGCAATTTTAACTAGACAACTTGTATTAAATCACTCCCTCCCAAAATTTTGGTAAATGAAAATAAATTATTTAGCTATTCTTAGTGTTAAGCGAAATACAATAAAAGATTTAAAGCCCTTTTCCTAAGTCAGCCCTTGAAATGAATGGTAAGTGATCCAATTTACCTCGTAGGCCAGCTTTCTGACAGCCTCCTTTACATCCATAGTGCGGCCTACAATTACTGGCAAAGTCCTTTCCGAGGGCGCGATGCATGACAGCACGGCACGTCTCACTTCCGAGTTTGAATCGTTTTCAAGCAGCGTGCTGTAAACTGAAAATAAAATATCGTAATAATGCTTTCATATGAGTTTGAAACATAGAAAAACAGAAAATATTTTTAAAAAAATCAGCAGCTGTTACCAAAACCCCTCTCGTGCCTCTGCAGAGATGATAATTTAGTAAACAGTCCAGGGTCACAACCCCAAGACTTTACAGTAACTACATTCTGAGCTATGATATCAACAGAAATAATGTTCGCAATCACAAGTAAGGCCTTCAGTTCATAGCTCCAAAAATTCTTACTCTAGATCTCACACCTAAGTAACCACTTTGTCATTTACTAGTGAAAAAAAAAAAAGAGTGGAAATACTCTTTTAAGACCTCTATTCACTAGTTGCACCTCTTCATTTTCTTTGAAGTAGATCCGCAAATCTTCCTAAAAATGGAAAATTGCAACCTCCATTAAGCCTACCAAAACTCTTACAGTAAATCCCTCACATCCCTCATGCTTTTTTATTATATTTTTGAATCTTATTCAAAATTCAAAGCAACTATAAAATTAGTTTAATTAGAGTATACATGAATTCATCTTGCTCTGTGAGAGAATGATTTACCATGAAATTTATATGCTCCTAAATAAGTAACCTATAAACAACACTCAGAAAATAAAATTTCGAAGAATCTACCTTAACAACAGAAAACCCCAGCTAAGTAATTCTTCACAAAAGACAACATGTAAAGATTAATCAGGGCACAATTTATGTACCAGCTGTGCTGGTACAAACCTACACTTTGTCTATCTCGAGGCAAAGGAAGGAGAAGCTAAGTCAAGAATCACACAACACACAGAGAAACCCACAAACACCATCAAGATACCTGCGTTGCAGAGATGCTGACCTCTTCTAGAAAAGTTGTCAAAATTTGAGATAACAACAGTTTTTCTCTATCACCTCTACTCTTCTAAGAGTTTTGTACTAATTCAGTTAACAGCACCTCGGGGTCCTTAGAGGGCAAGAACCGAACACACACGTGTTACACCTCCACTCCAGCTTACAGCACGTTTTCACAAGCCTGCTTCTACACTGGGTTCACAGAGCAGCCTGAGCCCACTATGACTGTCTAGCAGATCTCTCCTAACAGTTCTGTCTTTTCCCCTTGAGCACACAATAACACTTGCATCTTCCATCTCCTCCAGCACAGTTTCACAGTTTAAGAATTATTCCAAGAATACTCTCTAACATTCATTGACTCAGGGCTAAAAAAAAAAAAACCCAAACAAACAAGCTTTAAAATGCTTTAAAGTAACATAAATTAACAAATGTTCTTAGACAAAAGAGAAAGGCCAGTATTACTTACTATTAATAACAGGGCAGTTTTCATCCTTAGGATCCTGAAGCCTTGACAGGGCCAAGACAGCTTGAATTCTCACACTTGGAAATTTATCATTAAGTCTAATCAGCATAGCTTCATTAATTTTATCAAATAAGTCATCATCAATCTCAGCATTCTCTGGCATATTTCCCAAAATCTTATTAACAAGCTGACAGGTTCGAAACCTAACTGCATGGCTGCTCGCATCATGAGACTTAGGAAAAGAAAAAAAAGGTACTCTTACAATCACACTTTTTTCATTTCCAACACAAGGCTATTAATATGCACATCTAAGTAGCAAATACTCCACAGAATAAATGAAATATGCACTTCTATGTTTCAAAAGCTTTTCCAATTTAATTTTATTTTTAAGATTAAAAAGTCACAGGACTGAAAATTAATTACAGCCCACTGCCTGGATCGGTGACTGTAGAAAATCGGCAGTGCCTTCACAAAGGAAGCAGCACGCTGACCACTGCCTGCAGCCTGCAGTGCATTAGCCACCTTACTGCTCTGCCCCCATAAAACATTAGAAAAAAAAAAAAAAGACATCAGCAATTATGACTAGTTTTCTTAGGCTTGATCCATAATCTTTCCACGGCAAATTGATAGTTTAGGAAAATGTAATTCTATTTGTGTGTTCATGCTAGTGGAACTGTTTATCTCTCTAAGTTACACTTGCAGTAAGCAGAAAAGAATAATACATATGCCAACCACAGTTGTACACAAGATCTTTTAATATTTTTTTTAATCAAAGGAAGAGTATAAATTAATTTCCACCACACTTCCACAACTTCCCGCTTATAAATACACCTATAGCAAAGCCTACAGTGACATACCTGACAGCATATAGGAGAACATTCACGTTTTCTCAACGGCCCAAATTCTGAAATCCAATTGTTGGATTGTTGTGTGGGACGTGGTGGATTCTTTTTGTGTTGGGGGAATGGGGATGGTGTTACTTGTCAAGCACTAGCTTTGTTTTGCTTTCACTTTTTAAGTTCTAATTTCCAAGTATTGCCAAGTACCATCAAGTTTTGCCCACTGCAAAAAGGTTCCCATTTTCCATGTAAAAGATTTAAGAATAAATGTTAACTGTACCTCAAGCAGAAATTTAAACACATAATTCAGAAGTAAATTATCTTCTTCTCCCTCCTCATTACCATCTTCTTTTTCCATCTGATAGAATGAGGTAACAAATCTAGCCGCAAAATTGATCACTTGTTCCACTCCTGGTTCCCGCCTGTAGATTATCATAGCATACTTGAGGAAGTGAACGAATTTTTCATTAAAGTCTCCTTTATCCTCCAACTGGGGAAAAAAAAAATCAAACCACAACAAAAGATAACTGTCCGGCTGTATCACAGAAAAAGAAATAAGTGGGCTTTCAACTGACAGCTCCCAACTGAGTTTAAATGTTTAAAGGGCTACAGCCAGCAGTCGCGGCACACCCGCTGTCGTGCCCTCCTCAGCGAGTATTTCGCTGTAACTCCACAGCAGGCACATTGCGACCGCGGGGTTTCCGCGGCTGACACATTTCAGGACGACAGTCACCACTGCATCCATTGCAGCCCGTGTCACACCCACATCTCGGGTATCCAAACACCTTCCCGCGGCACCGCCACCACCTGCGGCCAGCTCCCACCGCCGCGTCCGCAGGGGACAATTGTGCCAAGCAGTCCGGCGGCCCGGTCTGGCGGCATTTGGGTGGGTTTTGGGGGGAAGGTTGGGGGTTCTTTTTGGTTTATTTTGTTTGTTTTTAAGTCGCGGGCTCTCCTTAGGCACACTGGTGCTCGTTTCAGGGAACACTGCGGAGGCGGTCCCTACCCCCCGGGGGACCAGCGGAGCAGCCGCTGGGGCCCTCAGCTCCCGCCGCGCCGGGCCGCCCGAGGGCGGCCGTACCTGAGCGTAAGTGCTCTTCAGAGCCACCACGAGCTTCGCGTGGTTCTGGCGAGGCTTGCGGGCCAGCTGAAAGGCTTCCCGGAGCTGCAGCGGCTTCTTTCCGGCCCGCATGGCGGAGGCGCGGCGGCGGGACCGACCCCGCACAGCCCCGCGCGCGCGCCAGCAACGGCCGCCGCGCTCGCTCGCGCGCGCAGCTTCAAACCGAGCGCGGGAGCCGCTCCCGAGATCTCGCGAGAAGCCCG
>VXBQ01008306.1:130-11994 GCA_013400175.1 Phainopepla nitens
AAAAAACCAAAAACAAACAAAAAAAAAACCTAATGTGAAAAAGACATCAATAACCAAATTTTGCATTAGTTTCAATATCATCTCCAGCTGTGAGGTCTCAGTCCACTGGCACCACCAAAGTGTTGAGCTTCCTCTCTGCTAGGACACCTCTCCAGTGGTGCAGAGTGCAAAGTACCAGCTGTGGTGGGACCTTGGCCCAGGTCCCCTGTGCTTGGGCTCAGGGGCTGTACTTGAGCACATCCATGTCTTGGGTTGTGCTGTTGACATCCCTGGCCTTTCCAGCCCTAACCTCACGTGTCTGGGTGGAATACTTAGCTGAACCTTGCACGTTCCCAGATTCGTGGGACTGTTGGCTGACCCTTGCCAGTGTCAAGGACCGTGACAGTTCAACATATCAGAAGCCATACTTGCGCTATCTTCTCACCCCACTGGGATCCTGCTCAGGTCTGCTACCCCTGGGAAATAGCTCTACCAAATCCTTCTTGGTGTATCCTTGCTAAGCTGGCCACTTAAAACAGGAATATCAAACTCTTCCTGTTGAGTGGTTTGTAACATATTAAGCATGGTAACAGCAATCACTGCAGCAAGGTACATACCTGTGGCCATGTGGAAACAAGACAGCTCCTAGAAATAAAAGTTGCAGGAATTCGGAAGGATCTCAGGCAAAGCATGTTTTATTTTCACATAAAGTAACCCATAACAACCCACATGTGAAAATTGGAAATAAAGAAAAAATGAAAGGGATCTGTTTATTACAGTTGTCAATGGATAAAAGTGGGGGAAAAAATAGACCATGAAGAGGCCACCAAAAACAAATACAGATTGATCAATCAAACATTCTGCAAGCTTTACACTAACAAGGTCATATACATTCTACAACCTCAGGAAATCACTATCTTATGCCACCATGTCCATCACTTCATCACTTCATTTTCAATTTTCTTCATTTGCTATTTCTTTTCCTTCCACACTTTTTTTTTTTTTTTTTTTAGGTACTAGGTGGGCAAGAGCATGATTTGGAGCTACATATGTGCTGCTTGGCTGATTAGTAAGAGAGCTGAATGGCCAGCTGGCAGGCCAAACAGTCTCTTGAGTTCATATTGTGGCCTTTTACATTCTTGAGGATTTTAGTATGTATGCTCTGACTGTTAAGCAACCACTATTCCATCTACATAGAGTATTGCTGTTTTTCCGATTGTGCCTCTCCATTTTTGTACAGTTGAAATTGGTCAAGATTCAAAACTATTACGGTGAAGAAATAATCATCTGGTAGAATGACTAAAGAAGCCTTATTTTTTAAGAAATTTGGTTTAAAAATTAAAAGCGCACGTGAGACACTTTTTCATGACTGATTTACATGAGTATTAAGAGAGGACTATAAAGAACAAAGCTTTGAATAAAAACAAAACAAAACAAATAAAAGCCAAAACAAACAAACAAAACATACAAACAAACGAGAAAACAGAAAAAAAAAAACACAGAAAAACCTCAATAAAGCCCAGATATTAACACATAATGGGAGGGAGAAAACGTGATCTGAAGCAGATTTGGGGAGAAAAAAAAAAGCATTTTCCAGTGCAGGTTTTGACTTTTCAGGTATTCCAGCTCCCCCTGAGAAATGCCAAATCAAAGAATCAGAAAGAAGCCAGCTGATTTATAAGATAGCTAACAGTCTCTTTGAGCTATTGTGGCATTGTAACAGTCGACAGATCTAAGATCAAGCATTTGAAAGAGTGAGAGGAACTGCACGTACAGCACTATATCTAAAGTCTTTCAACCTTCAGAGCAGCTCGAGCTGCAAAAGTGTCTCAGGAGAATGGCCAGTACAGGTGAAAGACAGCAACCCATATTTATATTACAAATCAAGACAGCACATAGAGTGGTTACAAATCAAGACAGCACATAGAGTGGGGTATATTTCCCCCTGAAAAAGAGCTGCTGGCTGTGCTGCTTGCAGTGATGCAATTCCTTCTGCCTTGCAGATGGGAGGGGGTTGGGAAGCCTGATTCAAGGCATTCAAGGAAATATAGAGGAATCTTTCCGCAGTACATGCTCACGTATCCAAGCATACCCTGTTGGGAGAAATGCAACTTTCTCAAAAAGTGTATCAGTCCATTGAGTGACAGGCATGAGGAGAGGAGCCTCTGCTAATGAGACCAAGTGATCCTTCCAGTTTTTGCAGCAGGGCACATAAAGGTTGAGGAGGAGTCTACACAGTGCCAGTAATTCGTTGCAACAGGAGAAGTAAAGACAGATAGAAGTTTCATTTTACTGCTTTTATTGATAGTATTGCTACTTACTGGCACTTTTACCATGAAAGCAGAGTTTCAGAGGAACATGCTGTTTTATAATGATATCGTAATTTCTACCTACTTACAAGACTATCAAAAGTATTAGCTGTGCAATTACTTTCCTACAAGAAGTAACAGTTAAGAATATATTTTAATATGTTTTGGTGATTTAAATATATTTTTAATGTATTTGATATATTCAAGTGATTTGTTTCCATTATTCCCATAGATAAATTATTATGAGGTAAGCAATAAATTATCCAAAGGCAAATATTTTTCTTAACTTGCAAGAAATGTATATTGAAAAACCCCACAGCAGTATTTATTATTTGAATTTTCTTTTCTTTTTTTTCATAAAAAAAGGAATAACAAAAATTGGAATAAGGCTGCCTGTGCATGTGATTGAGAAAGCCGTGTGGAAGAACGATAAATTCTCATGATGAATCTTGTGTTAGGTCTCATGCATGCTCTGATATGGGAAAAATAAATGCTGCATCAGGTTTGCAAGTTGAAGACTCATTACCTTGATCCAAAATGGTCAGTTCCTACCTATGTCCCAGTTGCTCTGGGAGCAATAAATCTGAAGATTTCTATGAGAATAAATGTGTCTATTAGATGCTGCCGAAGAGCCTGACTTGTACTCACTCTATTCTGATCAGCAAAGAGCCAAGTGCCATTGGGTTATTCACTGCTGACCTGGTGTTTATAGTTGTATATAAATGTATTATTCCAAAGACAGATTTCCATTTTGTTATAAATCCTTCTAAGAATATTTTATTATTGCTATGAAAAATTTTTTCATGTCTTTTTAAGTCTTTAGTCAGATCAGCATGGGGTTTACATTTTTGTCCTCTGTTCCAGCTTCTTTACAAAGCAACAGTGCAGTTGAGAAATACTACTCTGGGTAATCTAACTAACTAAATTTCAGTGACCTCTTTATCTATTTTCTATTTTCTTTTTCCATGTCTTGAACTTTTTTTCATTGGTCATGAGTATGCTTTTTCAATGACTTCTGCAAAATGATACGTAAATTAGAAGGGGAAAAAATTCTGGACTTCAGGACATTTTTGACAGTTCATAAGGCATGAATTTTCTTTTATTACCTATTATACTGACCATCCAAATAAATATTTCCACTCTTGTATTATGGAAGTGGAAGAGGAGAAGGAAATCATTGCTTTTGCCATAGATCTCTAGTCAATTTAGGCAAAATAATTTCTTAGTTCACTCACTGTTATAATAATTTGTTTTAAACATTTTTTTGGAAGCTCTTGTATTTTGCAGGTTTTGTTTTTCACAGATAAGTTGTAAGTTATTGCTGTAACAAACTTACAGTACTTATGACTATTCACATAGATGATTCACTAATCCGAAAGCTTGTATTTTGGAATGCTTTTAATTTTTTCATATGTGTTATTTTTATTTAGCTTCATCTCAGTTCTATTCAGTTAGTTCCCTGCAAAAGACACAAAATAAAGAGGAGCAATTTGTTAAGCAATCTTCCTCTATAAAGAAAACAAAGGACAACCAATATGCAAACATATTAAAAACTTCATTTAGAGAAGGAAGAAAACGTACGGTTAGTTAAGAACCTGAACTGAGGCCTAAGGATCCCCTCTGCGGTCAGGTGAGTCACTTCAAGAGAACATCACACTGAGCTAGCAGGGTACATGCTTCTTCATACAGGGTGTTCACAGAGGTAGAAGCTCACATGAAAATTAATTTTATGCTCAAATGAAAATGAAATGTGCAGTTACAGACTTGTAGCTTCTTTCCGTAAAGGAACCCAAGGGCACAGCAAGTGACCCTTCACGGTAGAGACTTCCTAAAACTTCCCTTGGGGTGAGACAGCCCCATGGTCACACCGATGCAGAGGGTATTACTTGCTGGGAAAGCCAACGCTGTCTTCTTGGAACACAAGGGTGACAAAATATTCTCGTTCGCTGGCCTGTTGAAGTGGTCTGACAATTAGACTGTTTTGAACCTGTGCTGAATCTAAGTGAAAGGCTTGTACCAAGCACTGACAGGATGAGTACTCAAAAGTAGTAAATGAAAGGGCACCTTGTATGTTTTGTCAATTGTCCCCGTATGGTGGTGTGATTAGGAATAAAGCATAGTGTGCTGCAACCTAGAGGGGGTTGGTTTTTTTTCCTCTTTCTGTTTCTTCCGACTGAACATCAACATCCTGATATGTTTTGGAGGGACTAATCAAATGCAGAATTCCACTGCGACCTGGCAAAAGCCAGTTAAAACGGATTGACTGAATGATTGGTGTTATCTATGGGAGTGTCGGGGGTTGGGTGTTATTCCTTTTGTTCGTTTGCATTCTCTCTTGTGGAATTTTTCTCCCATTTGTTTCGGGGGAACCTGATGGCTGGTACTTATGAGTGCTTTGGGAGACAATGAGTTTGGCCGGGCCTAGGGGGAAGAGGGGGGTGAGGGGGTGGAGAGGAAGGAGGTTCGTTTTAACCTAGAGAGAGCTGCTTGGGCGGCTTCTGCTGCTGTTTTCGGTTTCTGCTNCATCCTCTTCCCGTCTCTGCTACGGGGTCCCTGACTCTGTTTCTCTGTTGTTACTATTGCAGTTATTGTTTGTTTTCTGTATCTTGTTGTACGCACTAGTAAAGGACGGTTATTCCTTCCCCATATCCTGCCTGAAAGCCGTTTAATTTCAAATTTATAATAATTCGGAGGGAGGGGTTTTCCAAGGGAGGCTCCGGCTTTCCCTAGCAGATACCTGTCTTTTCAACCTAAGACAGGGAGCAAGAGGCACCCCCAGGTCACACCAAGTTCCAAGCTTAGCAAGAGCTCAGTGTGAAAGCAAGATCTTTTTACATCCCTTGCTTTCCTTTCATTATTTTTAAATTAATCAATTTCAGATACTTATATAAGACTTTGAGTGATGAAGAATAGTAATTTCTAGTTCTTTACTGTTACAAATCTAAGTTTGTCAAAGGCGTTATACTGTTAAAGTACAGATATTTTCTATTACAGCTGAAAATCTATGTACTTGAAGTACCAAGTTCTGATAACAAGCGTATTGGATTATGGAACATGTTGTTTTTTACAAAGGCAAATATCTATTAAATATTTAATGCTGGTCCAAAATATATGATTGTTTTACTCTCAGTCGCAAATTTCCCCTTGAAACGTGCCTGTGTATATTCATAATAAATTAAGTATTCAGGAAAGACTGGACTGCTGCTGATGCTTTTGTTTTCTCTAGGCAGAATCATATCAAGCAGAACACTGCATTTTTCTGAAAAGAAGTCCACAGATAACTTACACAGATTTGGAGTCTACCATGAGGAATAAAAAACAAAAGAGATGAAGGACATGAAGACCTTTTCAGGCAAACTTTGCTTGTACTACTCACTTGTATGGAGCTATTAATGTTGTCAAACTGTAAATCCGCTTTGCTGATGATTTATAGATTACACTAAATTGAAATACAATGTTTTCCAGAAACTGTTTAATGTTAGGCCTTTATCATATTACATCATTATCAGTAAAGGATGAATGTAGATAAAATAGAATGCTGCAAATCCTGTGAGACTCACAGTCAAAACATAGTAGGAAGGCCACAGAAAGCAATGAGGATCATTTAAATATCATGTACAAGCTACAAAATCTGGAGCTCTGCTCCTTATCTGGCATTCTCCTTTAACATCTGATGACTCTACGAGCTTCTCATAGATGAGCTTTCATATATGTCACCATTAAACAGCAGAATATAAATGTCAGTGATTATGTGAATGTTCTAATGCTGCAGCATTAGGATACTCACTTGTTAGCTAAGATTGGTATCTGCCCCATTCACTGCAGTTTTCAGCATTGCTTCAAATACATCTGCCATGTCTTCCTCCATGCAGGCAAAATGAACAAATGGAGTACAGTGCTTCCAAAAGCTGATTAGGTAGAAGCCTTAGAATAGTCTGCATAGACAGAGTTGGACACTTGAATGACACGTGCACAGCTGGAACATGTTGAGTAGAGCGTGTGGAGTAAACAGCATTGCCAATTTATATCTGCTGAGGCCTGTGCCTGTTTTCTTTGGCAATTATCTTTTTCTTTCTAGGTTTTTCCATCCTTGACAGAATGACTAATGTGGTCACAGATTTGCTGTCACTCTTGCAAATTCTTGGAAAAAGAAGGCAAATCTCCTATATGAAGCACAATTCTGTATAGCAGAGGATATGACTGTCTCCAGTATTTTTTTTCAACACTATTGTCAGGGTTTTCTTTAATGTTTTCCTCTTCCACTTCTAGCATCTTCTTGCTGTATTGTGGAATTCAGTAGATAAAGGGTAGCACTTCATTACATTGTTTTAAATAATGGGGCACAGACGCTGCAGAGCATAGGCAGTGCTCTCTCCACATTCCATGACCAAATCTAACAGCATAGGAACAAATAAAAGTTAAATAAAAGTGCAAGTAATTAAACAAAATTTAGTTTAATTTTCAACACTGTAGAAGACACTGCATTTTAAAAGGCTGAAGAGAAGTAATTCTGCAGCCAAGAAGCACTGACTTTAGAATGTCAGGTTAAAAGGCCCAGACCTTTTACTTGTACAAGTCTTGTGCTGAAATTTACGAGCTAAAGCAAGAACCATGAGTTTCAGGCACCACACATAATTCTCCTTATAGAAGCTCAATTTACTAGTTACCCAGAAGCCACTGCAAATTAGGAGAAATGGTTGCAGTAAGAGATAATTTTATGAAACAAAAATTTTAACCAACCAATTAATTAAAAATGGCATAATGAGACACATTGAGTACATCTAACTACTGATTTCATAAAAGCTGAAGATGATTTTGTGTAATTACTGAAAGTTATGGTAAATAATTGTATCCTCTTACATGGAGGTCACAACTATTATTAATGTGTATTTCTATTGAACATATTTACCTTAATATAATTTTCTCTAAGTTAGCCTTTTATACAGCACCTCATTGAAATGGGAATCTAGAACAAAATGACACAACTCTGAATAATCATAATTATGTCAGCTTTACCCTGGATATTATTAAAAGTTACTTCAATAATAAATGATTTTTTGACTAATACTGAATATATTTACATGTTATATCATACTATTGCAATCCTTTGGAGTTGATTGAGCAGAAAGCTGACAGTCTTGTATCCATTATATATTTGCAGATGTTTTTACAGTGTAGAAAATACGATAAAGATTACCATCCTTTTGCACTGACCATCTGGAAAAAAAAATAGAAGCAAAGACAGTCCTATAAAAAGGTTATTCTCTGAAAATGAAAAAGGAGACGAAGGATGTTGCTCAGAATTGAAGAAAGCATATTTCGTCTTAAAAAAATAATCTTGAGGTGATATTATATATTGGTAAGTATGAACAAAACAATCATTAGTCAGAACCATTAAAACAATAAATGAGTCAATATGTAGGCAAGACAATCTGGAAGACATTCTTAGCTGCCATGTCAGCCCATTATAACAGTGTCCCAGACCTGACATAATGCTTGTGGCCCATGCCAGAGATAAGGGGCTGAAGAATAAGCAGCCTTCATGTCTCCAACAGAAAGTGCAATTTACTTAAACTCATGAAGAAAGACTAGCAGAGGTCAGCCACTAGTAGAGTCAACTGAGTAAGCAGTTGATTTTCTGATTTAGGTGACAGCATGCAATATCAGATGAAGAGTTCCATGCAGAACCAACAAATAGCTTTGTAAGGCAGTTGCAAAACAAACCCAAAATACTAAATAAAACAAAACAGACGAAATAACAATACAAAGTAAAAGAAACATTTAGTTTCAGTAGTTGTGAATTACACATGAGGGCAGTGAAAAAGATGGCTTTATAATAATGCCATCTTGACAGTAGGACTGACATTGTAAGATTAGAAATATGACAGATCATTGGCTGCTACCTAATATGACAATGTCATACTCATAAAATCTTTCATGAGTATCTAAGTATAGGTATACACTTGAATAAATCGGACAAATAAGTATACATAGATAAATAGGACTCTAGAAAGTAAGGCCTATTTGAATTAGATTATCCTTACCTTTTATACTAGACTCTCTGTTGGATATAAACCGCATTATTGCTGAAACTTATGTTTGTGTTCCCATGAAAAACCTCATTTTGTGTCAACCACCATCTTAAAATAAACTGATAAAATAAACATGCTGGTTGCATGTTGCTTAGCTTGTGCCACAAATAACTCCTTGTTGGACAGTCACCTGTCTTATGTGCTCACTGCAATCCAGCTACTAAACCTGTGCTCTGGTATCCATACAGAGGGTTTTCCCTAAGGTTGTAGTTAATTTTTAAGGCATCTGCATTTTCCATTTTAAGTAAGTTATTTTGCAATCAATAAAATTTATTTAGGAAAAAAAAAAAGAAAGAAGAAAAAACATAAAGACAAAAAATGCTAGACAGCATTAAACATGATTTAAAGGAGGTGGAAGCTTTTATACTGTCACCATGAATAATAGAAATCCAGAGTGCTTGCACACTGCACAAATGTTCTTCCAGTAGATTTTCTAAACTGCAACCATATGCTTGCAATGCAAAAATATCACAGGGAGTGCTGCCCTACTTATTACAGCAAAAACAGTGGGGTTTAGATCTTCTTAGTTAGGCAGCAATGTAATGTAGTTAAAAAAGCAAAGCATTCCCTAGAATATAACATCCTTGTAAAATTAAATAGTTGCATTGTTCTCTGACACCTCTGATGTATATTCTCCCTAGTAACAGGGACCCAAAGAGGTTCCTGTGGAGAATAAGGGGTTGGAGAGAAATATGAAGCAACTGAAAAATGTGAAAACAAGCTTTATCTTTGCTGCTCTTAAAGTGATGAGAAGAGAAAAATAATAAGCAAGGATTGATGGCATGATTTTAAATACATCAAATTATGAAAGCCTTGTGTGCAGAGCAAGTGAGGAGATTATCGGAGAATGGTACAGTGACAGCTGTTTCAGCTTTATTATATAGCAGAACTAAACCTGTTGGCTTGTGAAATGCCCCTTTTGTATTTCTAGCACTAACTATCAGCAATTACAGTATGATACTAGAACATATGGCAGTGTAATTGAAGGTGTGGCAAGAAATCAGAGTTAGGCACTTAGGGCCATATGTTCCCCTCCACTAAGCAGAGTGGAGGGAAGCAGATGGGCACAAGTTAAACTGCAGCACAAAGGGCTGGCATAGTCCACCCAGAAGGCAAAGGCAGCTAAGTCACACTTTGGTGTGAGTCAAAGTGGTGAGCTTTTAAGAATTAGCCGGAATCAATCTGAACAAAAGAGAGCTAGCTGAGTGAAAATGGGTAGCTGCTACACCACAGTGTATTTCTACAGACTCTTCTCACAGACTAGCAATGGGCAAATAAGCCAGGGAAAATGTTGACAAGACAGCAAGTGGTCAGGAAAACCATAACACAGTTACAGGCCATGAGTCCCTCTCTCCCTACCCTCATATCAGACTGCCATGAAATATATTTTTAACCAGTTGTTCAGATTTAACAATGCTATTTCTGTCTGTTTACTTGCCTTCCATCTTCTTGGTCTCAGAAGATGTTGCATCAATTTTTAAATCCAGCCATTCTCAAGATAATTTTGGCAGCAGTGTCTCAGTTTGAAAATGGAGATAAACCAGCGCCTATTCCACGTAACGATTATCTTTCTTCTTCATTTGTTTCTGAAATGGATATAAAGCCTACTTTCAAGTCAGAATGGTAAAACCTTGCACCAAATTTACATTAAACTTTTGACTGAACACATAGGTGATGTGGGAGAGATGTGGGAAAGTTAATTCATAATTATTTATGTTTTTATTTCAGAGTTTTATTAAAACAGAAGTTAAAGAAAGAAAACTAAAAATGAAATCTGTAAGTGTTTTCTAACTCAATAACCTCCTTCCTCCAAGAGTAGTCTTTGTTTGGGAGTACTCAATATGTGAACAATAAGTTAGTTTTTAGTCAGCAATTATTTTCTATCATTATCTCTATCCAGTATTACTTGTTATCTGTGCCTTCAGAAAATCAATAGCACAATAACTATCTCCAGCATATTACTCACTATCATATACACTATGTATCGAATGCTATACTAAGTTTTCATTATTGTGATTAATAATGGAACAGTATGCTTTTTTGTTTTTATAGTAAGAACTAACTGTTTTCTGTGATGAAAACAAAAGGACTATTTTACTAGTGTCACTGAAGAAAATACAAATTACAATAAGAATATTATTTCAATCCTAAAATCTGAATTTCCATATTGCCCTGCATCATATAGCTACAGAAGCCTGGCTATACTTTCCAATGAACCAACCTTGCAATTAAGTAGTTAACTATTAATAAGACATGTAAGAATGCACAAGCCAAAGGAAAAAATACAATTTTAAGTTCATACATACCACTGTTGAGTGGTCTGGTTTGTTTTGGTTTGGTTTGGTTTGGTTTTGTTTTTCCACATATCAGCCCTATCTTGTTTCACTTAGTGTTAGACATGCAGAACAGTGAGCTCATCATGTTTCAGCAGGGGGCAGCATGGTATGCAGTTTGCCACTCGATGGTCAGGCTTGAGGTATTATCAACCTGATTTACTAATTAGTATGGAGCTTTGCTGGTTACAGACTGTTGTGTAAACTCTATTCCTATCAAAACAGGCACAGAAGTGCTAGTTCCGTGAACAATCTGCAGGACTTGGCATAGATACAAGACATCAGTAAAGTATCAAAGAGGAAAAAAATTAATCATTATTCAAAAAGATTGTGGGATGTAGTGTAGGTTAGGACCTCATTTTTTAATCAGTCCTCAGTCATTAATACATAATTGCTTCAGATAATAAACATCAGATTACTACTAGTCTCTGTGATGTGCTGCAGACATGAGGCTGACACGGTGATAAAATGACATCATTCTCTGCTTGCAAAGCTGTTCCAGGGTCTTTATATTGTACAGTTTCCAGACCAAATGCTCACACTGAAATCCGTTTTGCTAAAGAATGATGCATCATTAAGCACTGAGCCTGAATACCTGGTTTTGTGCTCTACATTAGTACAATTGGGAAGATTTATATTTAAAATTGATCCTCTGAAGGTCAAAAATGAACATAATTAATCCAAAAGTATTTTTTTATAGATGTGCTGGTAGGATCAATACATTTGTTATGAAGGTGTGCTAGCCACTTGCAGTATCCTGCATAATTGATTATACAATTGATTTGAAGTGCTCTGATTCTACTTTTTTTTTTTAATTAGTACCATGAATGAGCTGATTCCAGTTAGTGCTTAAGAATCTGTTTTACCATGTAATTTCCCTGCCACTCTAAATAGACTGTTTTGTCCCTATTACAGTATAAATTAAGGACAGCAGAAGGAAAATTGATTATTAATTTCACATAAAGCCAAAGAGCAGAATTAATGATATCACAGCTTTCTGAAGAGGATGGGTCATTTCGTAAACCAAATAGAAAAACAGCTCTAACTGTTAATCAATTACACCTGGATTAGGAGATATTACTAGCAATTAATGGTCATGTAGCATCAAAATCAATGAGGCTTGCCGAAGAAATAATGAGGCTCATAGCACT
>VXBQ01008306.1:12015-25176 GCA_013400175.1 Phainopepla nitens
CCGACAAGTATTAGGCTAGGATATCCTGAAGAGAGAATGGCCAAAACATTCTTAAACTCTACAGATAAATTAAGAATGTATTTCTGCATAATTTTCATATTGCAAGGGGAAAGAAACATCCATTTTCTTTTTGGTTAATTAATTGTATTCAAAGTGGGTCATGTTACAATTTTGCATTATGTGAAATATGCATATTTTAAAGATTTCAGCATTAAAATAGGTGGTATTCAGCAATTTTACCTTGAAAATCTGAGTTTCTAACTTGAAACTCAAAGCAAACGTTGAGAGGATGAGGAGAGTGTTTTACGAATCTACATGGATAAAACTGAATAAAATATTTGTTCAGAACCTACAAGAGCCAAACACTAAGTTTTGGATTTATCCTTGCTAACACATCACAAAATCAACATAAGTTGGGGATTTGTGGGTATTTATTTCAGTGTTTTCCATCTTTGAAAAAGTCTTCTTGTACAGTAATCATCTGTCTAAACATTGGTTTTCTCCATGGCTGGTGGACTTAGATTTGTGAGTGTTGTCTGTTTCATTTTCTGAAAATGGGAGCTATTAGGGAAGATTTCACTCACAACAGTAGCAAATGTCAACAAAAAAATGCAGCTTGAGTTTGTGAAAAATGGCAGACAAAGCATTTGCAGGGGTGAAGGCACATGTGTTTGCATACAGGGTCTGCATGCATGTGCTTTGCTCATCTCTACCATCTCTACCTGCAATTCCCTGGTCATATGATAAGGGTGCCATGGAAAGCTAGAGGTTTAAGATAAAAAAAAAAAAAAAAAACCTAGGAGAAAATTGCAGAGAAAAGGTCAAGTGAATAACCCACTGAGAGTTACAAATGCAATGGATGTGGATAAAAGCCACAACAAACCCAGGTAGGAATCTGCAGGACTAGGATATGAGATGTTACAAAAAATGAAGGAGTCCCTTGGCCTAGTACTTATCTATTCTCCAGTGGACATCATCCATTTCAGAGTCTGGACACAAAACCCAGCAGTGGGTAGAAAATGCACTGGCATAGAAATAGATAAAGAAATGGTACTATGATAAACTAACACTTCTTGGTGTGATTAAATCTTACAGAGAAAATATTTAAACACTTCATGTTCTATGGCTATAATGTCTAACACTTAAAATACTTTTCTTTGTTTATCTTTACACTCATAGAACATGAAATCCAAGATTTCTTTAAAATTAATTGCTTTTAAAACCAGTTTTCAAGGAGAACATATGTTATGGTGTTGCATTTTATTACATACTGGGGAAAGATTAAAATTGGTTTATTAGTTCTGTGAGCAGCATTTTCTTTGGTCTTGCAGAACCACTGATATATTGTTCTGTATTTTGTTCAGAAGTTAACAGAAAGAAATTAATGTACAAATCTCAGAAAATGCAAGAGTCAAGTCTGACCTTTGTATAGTTAAACCACCAGGGAAGCCAGGTATGTGTGAGCAGGAATAGCTGAAATATCCCATATGTATCAATACCAAGAATCTTTTCTCAAAATTTTTTGAAGTCAAAGAAACTGTGAAACACACAGTTCCTGAAGTCATTCTCATCAGTTGCACCTCTTTTCTCTTTACTAACAAAATAATTGGTTTTCAATACTCTTTTAGTAAGCTTTCTTCAACTTGAAATAATTATTTCAGGGGGAAAAATATGAGTGAGGAAGTATGTGTACATTTGTTACCAAACAAATTTTGTCTTCTGTAGCTGTTGCATTTTATTCACCTCTCTAATTCAGTGCATACAAATGGATACACAAATCATATCTGGAAATTTATAGTTCTGAAAGCAGAATGTAACTGTCTATAATACAGATACCTTATCAATCTCTGCTTAGACCATAGCAAAGGAAAGAAGAATGGCCTTTGCAAATTCAGTTATGTATGGTTAGTTTTTTTGAGCCTGAGTTTTCTCTTGTTCAGCAACCCCAACTACCTTCACATTATCAAGTCTCAGGATTAACCTGTGATTCTGTGGAAGGTCAGCAAAAACATCCAAGAGGACTGTGGGACTTTTAGCCTCATGTTCTTTCCTTATATGTCACTGTGTCTTAATGTAAAAAAAAAAAATAACATCTGTTTGGTAATTATGTGAAATTTTTCCTTCAATTTTCCCATAGCACAGAAACCAGGTAACTTTTTTATACTTCTGCCTACTAGAATAATATATTCTTTTGATGAGACCAAATTGGTGCTTCTGCCTCACTATATTGTCCATGGTCATCTTCTCTACTGGCCAATATCTTTTAGATATTTGCTAAATAATATCAGACTTTTCAAAGTGACTTAAAACAGACAAATTAATTGATTACCTATCAGAGGAAACACTGGAGCAGAGCTTATAGTAAGTGAAAATTTTTCTTTTGTCAGCACTGCAGGACTATGTTTAAAATTTCCCTTACAAAATACACTGGAAATACATCTATGAGATAAAAAAATGTTCTCCAGGATTTTAATTTGGCAAGACAAAAGATATGCAGCCTCATATGTTGTCTTCCCTGCCCTTTCTCATTATTCTTTTGCATCCTGTCACATATGTGTAGAATTTTCAGAGGTTTTCTAAGGCAGCCTGCTTTGATGTTAGATCCAGAATTTTAAAGGCTTATTCTTAGTGATTTTTTTAACTTTCTTTCATTTTCTCTGTCTATGGATTCAAACAAAGACACCTATCCACTGCCTAACATCAAGACTTTGTCAAAGTTAAATTCATGATGAGTATGCAAAATTCTTAAGAGAAGTCAGGATAATCAGGGAAAGACTTCACAGATGGATGAAGTATCCAGCACATTGTAAAATACCCAGTATGTGGCACTGCACAGAACAAAAATGTGTAATGTGTTCTCTAAAACAACAGTCCCTGGTTGTATTTACATCTTATAATGGACATACATACCCTTTCATTATGTTTCCAATTTTCTTTTCATTTGTACTCATCTTCAGAGTAGCTCATGTATAGAGAGTATGTTTTGTCTGGAGTTTGGTCTTCTGCTTAGTTTGGGAAGAGTTCCTTGTCTTCATTTCTGCTTTCCCCCACCCTAGATTGTCTTCTAAAAAAATTAACAGAGTAGCTTAAAATGTCTTTGATTTCATAATGCCTATATTTCTTTCTTTTTTGCCCCTTTATTTTTCTTTCAATATTGCATAGTTGATTCTGAGTTTCTTTATGTCCATTAGGGGACTTGTGGTACACTTTTCAATATTTTGAGCACAAATCAAATTGTGGCAAAGGCTCTCTTATTCACACCCATCAGTTCAGAATTTGACATATAAGACTGTGTCATATGCAGTATGACTTTATTAGACAGCTCTGAGATCATTTCCGCATGCTTTGGTTTATTAAAGAACTGTTCAGTTGTCCAGTCAGTTTGACAACTGTGTTCTTTCACACATGTAGGGGAAAGGGTGTACACAATGGTCAAATATTTATGTACAGAATGAGATGCCTGTCTTAAATTCCCAGTATGCTGCTCTCCACAAGAGTTATTGACAAAATCCTTTAATTGCCTCTCCACTGACTGTAAGCTGGATGTGCCAAGACAATATGCATTTCACTCAACACAATCTGAGGAAAACAATACTGAATAAGGCACCCATAACAAATAATAGACCACTCCTCCCATAAAAGTAAAGATAAAAGCATCTTCTCTCTAATCTGATGTGCATCATGTAATAATCCTGAGCTGGTTATTCCTTTAAAGGACAACGTATGATTTTATCCGTTGACGCAAGCAAATTCACTTTCTCTTTGTTGCTGAAGACATTAGCAAGTTGCTGTTCAAAGGAATTTTACAAAATTTATCAATTATTGGTGTTATGTAAACCAATGTATACAATCAAAACATTACAGATATTAAAGGATGAAAAAAAATTACATTAGAAGCTACAATATTTTTCCCTTCTCTGGCACTGAGAACACACAAAGTATATTCTTTGCAAAATACTTGCCATGTATGCAAGTAGCTAAATAGTACATTTACCACTCTAGCTCCTCTTGAAGCATGTAGGCATTGATAAGATATATTTAACTCACCTTGCTTCCATCATACTCCAGTACTAGATGAAAATGACATTTATTTTCAGTTATCAATAAGGCTAAAGAGTGTGTTCATTTAGTCTAACAATCTGCATAAAATCTGAAGTAATACCTGGATTGAATCTAACATTTTTTGTTCGAATAAGATATCTTTCAGAAAAACACTCTTTCAAAGAGTTTGAGCACTGGTGATCCTACCTTTTATGGTGAGCTATTTTAGCAGCTAATTATTCCCACTGTTAAAATTTGCACTTTTCCCCCACTTTTCTTTGCTCAAGATGCTGCTTGTTCAAGTTGTTATGCCTTTGTTTGCCACATTAAAGATTGCTTGGGTTCTTTGTTGTTTGTGTACTTGATGTGGGCTCCTGAGGTGGTATTCACAACTTCTCTGAAATTTCCTCACCTTGTGATCTACACCTACCTACTAAGCAAAGTCAAAGTGATAAATAAAGGGGGAAAAAGAAGCAAAGAAGGTATTCTCAACTAAATGAGACTTGTTGATTTCATAGACAGGTATTCTTTCTCTCTCTTGAGTGATCTCCCCCAGAAAGTCCATTAATAATCTTTCTTATGTTATACTGCCTATATTTCAAAAATAGCTTCCTTTATCATTATTTTAATCTTAAAAATCTAAAGAGAGAGAAATTTGTTGCCTGTCAGTGTGTCGTGATCTAAGTGTAACTGTAAGTAATGGTGTGTTCTACTCACAACTAAATTAAGTTAGAGGAAAAACATATCTGATTAACAAAATAACAAAATGGCAGACTTGAGTGATGTTTTTCAAACCTTTTGGCCAAGGCTTTTCTCTCTAAGAAATGCACTCTAGATTTCTCTCTGTCAGTGACTGTCAGAAATGATGATGAATGAAAGAAAGTCAGAAGCCAGGAAAGTAAAACAGATAACCTTCATTATCTTGTTTTCCAGGGACACTGTTTAATAGCAGTAGAGCATTGTAGTGGTTTACCACTATCTTTTAAGCATCCATGATGCAAGTGTTACAAAAATCCAGAAATACTGAAATACAGAAATGCTGCTGCTAGGATTTTATATGGCCACTTCAGAAATTGATTTATTTTTGCTTGGTTGTATGTAGTGACAAGTGACAGATAATTGTAGAAGCAAATAGATTAAATTAAATTTAATTAATTTAATTTAATTAATTAAATTTATAAATGAAATTTGGCTATTTAAATGACTAGTCATTGTTTATCAATGGTTCATTTGGTGGGTATGTCTCCCTGGCACAGCATAAGTTGCACAGAGGTGATGTAGTTCAGAAGGAAGAAGTGGCATAACCACGAAAGAGCATCCCTCTCTATGTGCTAAGAAAACCTGCTTCTTGTATCTGTATGGTGCACATGAACCTGGTGCTCCCAAAGTCTCAGGACACTTCACTGCATTTTTGAAGAGAAAACCACATTCTTCGTATTTCAAAGGTTGCTGACAAGGGCTGTTCCACTGAGACACTGAAACTGAGTAAGGCTGTGTAAACATATATCCCCATATAAAATAACTGATTTTTTGAAGATGTAACTCCCCCTCTAATTTGGAATCGTGTTAAATTTTGTTGGTTTGTGTCCTAGGTTACAATGTGAAGATGTGCCCAAAGGTATGTATTCAATCACCATCTCCATGAACTGTTGAAACCGGGAGGGGCAGTGTTTTTCCTGTCTCCTACCCCAGAATATCTCCTGTTAATGGGCCATCAATTCCTTGCCGCATGAGTCACAGATAACTCCCTCGGGGAGCTATTTCTGTTTAATGGGCAATCAAGGACCCACCACATGACTGATAAAATGACATCAGCCCATTGTGAGATACTCCACCCAGGGGGAGGAGCCAAGCATTCCCACCTGGATATAATCTGGGATTTCAAACGGAACAGCTGTGCTTATCCACTGGTTTCCAGCGGACAAGGACCACTAGACATTTTCTACAGGATCACACCTTCAGCAAGGTCACTTCATCTGGACTACTACCACCACCCTAACAAGCAGGGTGTCAGGTTGTATTCTGACTCTGTCAAAGGTTTTTTTTTCTTTTGTATTATTGCATGTACTTTACCTTTTTCTATTAAATTGCATTTCTGACTTGGAGTTTCACTGGTTTTTGCTTTCAAACTAGCACAGTTTTTTGTGGATTTTTTTCATCTCAGCACAGTAAGGAAATATCTCAAGGCTCTTAAACCAGGTTAAATAGGAGAAACTGAAAATAATTAAATAGGAGAAACCAATATATAAGCAATTAACACCTACGAGCAGTATAAAATGTTTTCCTCAGTCCAAAAAATCCTGAAAAACTGTTTCCATGAAAAGCGTTTGACAGAAATGCACAGTAATGCAAAAGTATTAGTGAAAGTACTTGAAAGTTCTTTTTTTAGCTTACATAAGAAAAACTAAAATCACCTAGCACTTCAAAGTTTTTTGTCAGGAATGCTTTCTTATTCCAAGGGACTCCAAATTTGCATCATTATTATCATCTGGGTTTATTTAACCAATGCAGCTACACCTGCAACCTCTATCCACCTCCCTGAGCATGGTGAAGAATATTTCTTGAATATTTCTAAGGAGATTGTAAAACATATGGGATCCTCTGAGGCATTTTAATAATTTCCCTTTTTTTCTGAAGAACTAACATTTGTTTGGAGAGACTTTTTCCCCCTATGAAACTTTGTCCTACTTCTTGGCTTAATATAATGAATTGAAGGGGTATTTTTAACAAAAGAGCCATCCTTTCAAAAGGAAAAAAATGTGTGACACTACGGCTTTTTTGTCTACTGCAGCTCTTTTATTTATACTAGAATGCAAATTAAATTAAAGGAAGACCACTATAATCTTATTCTAATCATAATTTTGTAAAGCCCATTGATTGTACAACATGTTAGCAAATTAATCACCTTGCAGTGATTAAGACAATGACATTATCTTAAGTGCTGGACCTCATAAAAATATGTCAACTAATATACATAGCTGCATGAATTTCATAATCCTAAAACAGGTAGATTAGATAAAATGTGTCTTAACTTCAGGAAAAAAACTTGCATTTTATTGTTGAAGAAGGTTTGTCACAAAATTTGGTTTTGAAACCTGGAAAAAGTGAACCTTTATGTAATTTCTAAAAGAAAAAAAAAGGAGAGGGAATTTGGTGTACCAAAAAACTACAGTATGCAATAGTCTGGAGGGATACATGCAGGACAGGATAAGCACACTTCTAAGACTGTCACGTTGTCTGAAGTAAAGCACATTTCTAAGAGGCAGACATTCTCAATCATCTGCCTTTAGGATAATGAGTGAACTGGCTGTCATTTTTTTTCATGATTTCTAGGAGCATTTATCACTGCATAAGTAGAACTGAAGAGAAACACCTTTTTAAAATAATTTTACTAATTTTCTGAGCCTTACCACATCATCAGGCTGAAGTGCGTTTTTTTTGTACTAAAACCAAGTTCAGATAATGAAAGCTGACAGAAAGTTCTTTGTTTTGACAAATACAATATTTTAATTATTATGCCCACTAAACACCTAATTAGTGATTACTAATTTGAGCACAAAAATATAATCCAGAACTCCTTTGTCTCAGTTCTCTAATGATGTGGAAACAGATATAATAGTCTAATGCCTTCTGTTTTCCAATTTCTGAAAGTTTTTCTCCGACAGGCACTTAGTCTTTTTACATCTGACTTTTGAACCCTTTTAAGAGGCGCATAGACAGGACATGCTTCCTTGCTGGTTCTGTAAATATTTTACGAGATTTTAGATCAAATAAATGAAAAAAACCAGCTTCTTAAATCTTTTAAATAAGGTGTGTCCTAAGTAAAGCCTTCCATGAAGATCAACTGGATTGCAGCGTAGGCACTGCTGAATAATCATACAATGATTGTGGCAACACTCATTGCTTTAGGGTTGTTATGAATATTTTGTGATATAATTCCTCAAAACATACTGTTTACTGAGGACTATCAATGCATTATTAATTCTATTTATTTCAGAAAGTTTATTAGACATAATAAAATAATTACTCCTTTCTGACTATCTTTAACAGCAGTTACAGATATGCTTTTCTGTCATTGTTTTGATTTGTTAGTATGTGCTGATAACCACAACCTAAGAAGTCTACATGAAAATTAATTAGTCTGTTTTTTATGGGAGAGTATGTGAGGAGATAAATGGTTCATGATAAATGAACTATCAGGCCACAAACTGGAGCATTTATTGATTCACTGGCCATTTATCCTGGAATTTACTCCCTAGCAAGAAGAATATTGCTATATACGTAAATAAAGTTTTTGAGTATTATGCTAACCTTTCACCAGGCAGTAATAAGTGCCCTAACCAAACTCATTCTGCTTTGCTTCCCATTCATTGTACTGTCATCACCAGCATTATTATCCACTACAGAGGCTCAGCAAATTTTAATGTGTTTATCTGGAATATAAAGTTGTAAGATCTAACCTTCAAGCATTCTTTATATCCTCATGGTGTCTAACAAAAAAAAAATATACAAATCTTAAATCAGATATCTGTATCCAAATACACTTTAAATGGGGATCCCATTTCAGTCAGAAAAGCTACTATCTGTTGGGTTTTTTTAAGTATTGGTAGAGCTTATTATGTAATATCAGATTCAGTTTTAATACTTGATGTATAGGCTGATTAAATATTAGTTCCTTGTATGGCTTCTAACACATATATGCACAATTAATACCTAGCATTTATGCTTATAAAGTAGTTGAGACATAAGGGATCATTTAACTCTATGGGGTTTTGTTGCCTTTGGCTAGTCAAGATGTACTTAATTATAAGGTTTAAATTCACTTGGGTTTTGTAAACTATTTAGGCACAAAAAGCAGAACAGTCACAGCAAGGTTTCCATTTAAAATGCATCTTAATTGAGGATAACACTCACTTTTTTTCTTTCTTGTTTTTTTTAACTTCTCCCATCCAGGTTCTTTCTAGAATTATGAATTTAATTGGCTGAGAGAAAAACCATTTTAAAAAAGAAAGTAAGCCATGGAAATATTTATCATTGGAGAGTATCTAATCTTTAAGGAATGAATTCTTTAACATGGATTCACATAGGACATGTGCATGAAAGTCAAATATCATGTTTCAGATACTTGGGGAAAAAAATAGTTGACTGTCAAAGAATGGTGAAGTAGAGGGGAAAGGATGACATCAGATATATGGTTTCTGGAAGGGTGGACAGTAGCCAGGCCTTTTCCCTGGCAGAGGTCCCACTGGAAAGTGTTTTTTATTGTTCATTGATAGTCACTTTAGACACTAGTTTTAGCTGCCAAGTGAAAGATTTTAAAGAATGCTTTATCTGGTTGTGCATGGTGTAGCAGTAGCTAATGGAGTGAGATGGAAAAGAAAATTGACTTGGCTGATTTGGAAATCTGAGGCCTAGAAAGATATGGAGGATGAGGATCTCTAATAAATCATCTGAAATGGAAAAATATTCATTGCTCTTTATGGCCCCCAAAAAACTGTCATTAATAGCACAGGAAGACAAAGACACCTGACAGATGTTAAAGGCCCAAAGCTTCCTTGAAGAATTTTGCACAGGGAAAAAATGTTGAACTTAAAGAGGATAATTTTTTCTAGAATTATTCACTCATACTCTCTGTTCTAGTAAAGCACAGTTGTTTTGACCTGAAATAAGACTTCCTTCCTTGAAAGTCTTGCCTAGGGTCCCCTTCCAGAGCAAAAGAGGATTTCAAAATCCGCTGAGCTCCAATACTGTTTACACTGTATAGAAGAGAGTACACTAAAAATAAAAAGTAAAGTGGTTCAGTAATGTGACACATCTTTTTTATTGTCTATTCTTGTCCTTAGCCATTAGAGTTTGATGCCTATTAGAACCAAGATTTAACCATTATGGTTGGTATTATTTCATTATGTCAATTAGTGCCATTCTGGGCTCATCTGCCAATTTTGTACTCAATTTAACTCAAAGGCTTGAATTCACTAAACTAGCCAGCAATGTCTGCTTGGACTAAGAAGTCTAGGGTGGATAGATTTTTAATTTTCTTTAATGCTGTGTGTTAGGAGAGTAGTTTGCCTCAACCATATTGCTCTGAAAGACTTTGTGCTTTTGCTGCTACCTTTTAGTATTTATTTTGTTATTATTGCTTCAAGTTGTAGAGAATTCTTTTGAACTGAGAAATGAGGTCTATTATACGTAGGAAGAATTTAAGATAAATCAAGATTTGAAAAAGTGATGACATTTATTTATTCTAGAAATGACATGTAAGTCTCTCCTGTGTTTTCTATTCATAATGAATTTAAATCAACCCTTCAGAAGTTCAATTCACCCTAATAAAAAACCCCCAAGGATTCATTCAGTTAGGGAATAATCTCTTGATCTCTATGTCCATTACTTCCACAGAATGTTTAATGGTAGAACCTTGGTCTTACTGGCGAAGTCTATATATCGTTCACTGAAAAGACAACAGTTTCATCAAACATGCTAATGAATGTCTGTCACAGTGGTGTAAAAATGGTGATTAGAAGCATTCTGGTGGAAAATGAAGAGATTTATATCTATTGCAGGTTGAGCTTGTTCTGAAGGTTAAAGGATTTTTTGTTGCATTCTCAGCTGTGCCTTCAAGTGGATCAAGTGTGGTCTAGATGCTAGGCAGATGAGGATCTGAATCATGTAAGAAAGGGAAATTAGTTTATATAGAATTATGAGGTTGGAGATGATCAAAGTAGAGCAGATCTAGAAAATCCCTGATTTTTTGTTTTTTTGTCATTTTTTTTTCAATCTTCAGAATTTTAATATAAAGTGTCTTATCATATGGGGTTGTTACATTAAGAAACAGCAATTTATGAAACTTCAATTGAGCAACAATTTTTGAGATAATCCTGAGCTAGTAATTAGATTTATATTTTCTTTTAACATGTAAAATTTACAGACAAAGATCACAAGGAAGGATTCATATAAAATATAACTATCAGAAGGTATGTTGTTCAATCAAGTGTGCTTAAAAACAAAACCAAAATAAATGGAAAAAATTAAATCAAACCCTTACACTAAAATAATAATAATAATTTTAAAAAAACCAAACAAAACCCCCCACCTAATCTCTCCTTATAAATGAAATTACATATCTAGATGGCCAGGGCCAATATCACATCATTTGTATATCTGCAATAAAATTGCTAATCAACAAGTGTAGATGGTTCAGTTAACTTCTGCAACTGATTTGAAGCACTATTTTGTTTTTTTAATGTATGTATAATTTACTCATTTTTACTAGTGACAGTAATTCCATGGTTTGTGAATGATGGTACTTTTCAGACTAGGTACCAGCTGAAAAAAATAGCAAGTAAAAGTAAGTAAACATTCCTGAAGTACAGACTTAACCAACCAATCAATTTTTTTTAAAAAAAATATAACTTTGAGAATTTAGCAAGGTATAGAAGCAAAACTCAATGAAAATCCGAGACTAAAGCTTAAAACAACCTAATAAAATAACAACCACCAGCAACAACAGAACAAATGAACTAACAAAACCATCTAGTTAGATAGACCCTCACTGATTGTTTAATTAAACTACTGTTTCTTTGGGTCTTTACATTGAAATTCCTTTAGGAATTTGTGAGCTTTCTGCTGAATTAAGCAGTCAGCACTATACTTACAGAATGCCATAAAAAGTATTGGAGAAATAGTACTGAGAATAGTACCTGCTGGAATTCTGCATACTTCAGAGAGACAAGTAGCTAAAAAACCCTCATGTTTCAGAAGTAGAATGCCTCAAGAATAATCATCTAGTAATTTTTTTTTGTTCAGTACAGCACCTGTTTCTTCATGGCGTGGCCAGGATTGTTATCTATTATCTCCTCCAGTAACTAATTTCTATGCAAATTAAACTCGTGTAGGAGTATCCTGAAATGTATAGCCAAATTTTTTGTGTTGTTACAATGTTATGTTATGCACTGACAGTTTTTTTGTCTTTGTCTTTTGATTAACACTAGGGATCAAATTATAATTTCAAGTCAAAATGGATTTTTGTGAAATAAAATACTCTTGACTAGATAATTTGAGATAACACTATATATATTTTGAAGAGGCTGTTATACATTCCCTTTTCTGTTTAAGAAGAGAATGAGAGATTTTTAAGGTAGTTGAAATATTAACTTAATTTTTGCTTATCTCTGTATGAATCCCTCTCCCTTGACATTTAGAAGTTTTTTAATATTATACCTGTTTTTTAATATTGAAACCAAATATAGGTTTCCAACATATCACTTCACAGTGAGGCTTCTATTTAACTTACTAACATTGTAATGTTGTGGGTAATGGCATTACACCTGAGTGAAAACTGCATAATCAACAGGAATCCTTGTATCCATGAGACACCTTAAAGATGTGAGAATGATGTGATAGGGGAGCCAGTTAGCATAGAACCTGTCACTTGGGTTAGTGATCTGTTACAGAGCAGTTGACCCCCTTCCCATAATTTTAGACATACACAGGAAGAACTAGAAGTGTGATATACAGTTGCAAGAGGACAAAACTACTCAGACTGGGAAAAACTGTAGCTTTTTAAATCTGAAGAACTGGATCTGACTAGAGTTTTAGACACATCTCAAACAGACATTTTGTATCTGAATGTATTGGTTTGGCACAGCCTGGTTTTTTGGTAGCAGGGGAGCCACAAAGATGGCTCTTGCGAGAAGCTGCTGAAGCTTCCACCGTGTCCAGCAGAGCCAACCCCTGATGGCTCTGAAGATGGACGTGCTGCTGGGTCAGTGAGAGAGGTTGGTAACACCTCTGTGATAACAGATTTAAGAAAAAAAAATCAAAACAAAGTCACAAGGTTTTTGTTCCTAGTCAGAGAAGAGACGGAGGTGAGAACATGTGAGAGAAACGACATAGAGACACTGAAGTGGAGAAGGAGGGGCAGGAGCTGCTTCAGCCACTGGAGCTGAAATTCCTCTGTAGGCCTTGGGGAGACCATGGTGAAGCAGCTGAGCCCCTGCAGCCCCTGGGGATCCACGGGGGATGCAGAGATCCACCCACAGCCCCTGGGGATCCATGGGGGATGCAGAGATCCACCCACAGCCCCTGGGGATCCATGGGGGATGCAGAGATCCACCCACAGCC
>VXBQ01008309.1:4775-29696 GCA_013400175.1 Phainopepla nitens
GAGCCCTGCTGGCTGCCGGCGGGGCCCTGCTCCCCCTCACCTGCGATTATTGTCCTTCCCCGCGGAGCAGGTAGTTACCCCAGCGTGGAGATCAAGGATGTGGACAGCCCGGGCCGTGCTGTGGAGACCCGCGGTAGCCCGGTGCCGCTGCCTGCTGCCGGCGCTCCCAACCTGCTGGCGGTGCCCGGCGCAGCATCCCCCAGGTACGGCTCTGCCCAGGCGCGGTCCCTGGCTCCCCTGGGGACAGGGACATTTACACAACCACGTGCAGACACTCATTCTCAGCAGATTTGGACAGTGATGTGTGCGCAGCGGTGTCACCCCGCTGCACAGCAGAGGAGATGGCGAAAGCCTCGCCTCTTGTTTGCGTTTTTTAATCAAGAGCTTTCGTTTTGTTTGAAGCTTTTGTGGCCAGGGACAGCCCTGTCTGTGTGTCCTCCTGGAGATGGGCTTGATCCCCAGGCCATGGTCAAATCTCATTTATCTGTTGTCCACCTGTCTCTGTTCCCAAATTCAGAGCACAGAGGGTCTGTGCTGGATATGAGCCTTTATCTTAAAAATAAAAAATTTCCTTCTTGTATTTTTTGCTACAAGGGTTGGCAGCATGTCCCCCCTGGGTTTGTGCTTTCAGAGGAGTGGTGGAAGCCCCATCTCTCAAAGTGTTCAAGGCCAGGTTGGATGGCGCTTGGAGCTACCTGGTGTAGTTGGAAGGTGGAGCTGGACTAAATGGTCTTTTAAGGTCCCTTCCAACCCAGATCATTCAATGATTCCATGCTTAGAGAAAGGAAGGATTAAAACTGAGCTTTAAAATTTAGGCTGGAGGAAGCTGGTGGATTTTTTTCTGTTGTGGTATTAGGTTTTTTTGAGGCTCACTCTTGCAGAGGATTAAAAACGAAAGCTAAAGTGGTTTTTTTTCTGTGCTGAAATCCAGGTGCTATAGTCATTCTCACTTAATAGTTTGGATCTTTTAGTAAACAAGCTCCTGGAGGAGCGAATAAAATGGCAAAAATGTCCACAATCCAGTCAGCTGAACAGCTATTTAAACTGGTACAGCAAAGCCCAAGGCTTCATGTAAAATACCTGCAGTGAAAATACTGACAGCATTAAACATATTTGCAGTTACACGTGTGAGCAGATAAACCCTTCTGCTGGGCCTCCAGGGAGCGTCTCAAAACAACACTGGGTATTTTTAAAAGCGAGGAACTCCTGTTCTCCTACATAAAGAAATAAAACTTAATTATTGTGAACCAGAAGGAGAATGCTCATGTCCTGCTGGTGTTTCCAGAGGACAAAGACATAACTCTGCATTGAGCAGTCACCCAGTTATCTCTAAATCACTTCTACTGGCCACAGTCTTATTTCCTACACAGCTCTGAGAACGATTGGAGGAAACATGGTTTAGACAGAGTCATAAACGACTTATTGCAAATGAGTCACACACCTAATAGGTGCCTGGAAAGAAGCTCCTGCAGATAATGCCAGGACGCTCTGGCTATGCCATATGGGCAGGGACCCTGTGCACCCCAGGTGTTCCAGTGCCTCTGGCTGCAGCGTTCCAAGGGCACCAAACCACAGCAAGGTTTAGGCTGTGACAGGGCCTCCCATCCCAGCTGGCTGCTCACTGGACACTGTGGGTGGGCTGGGGCCCCTCACAGAGCAAGGGGCTGTCAGTGCAGGCATCTGGGCTTGCTCAGGGGTGAGGACAGGCCAGGGGTGCCCTGAGGGGACAGAGGCAGGGAAGGGCAGCTGGAGACTGCTGAGAGGCAATGGATGTTGTCCTAACAACAGTATGGACCTTGGCACGACCATGATGTTTTGGGAACCCCTCCATCCACGTTTGAGAGTACTTTAGAAGTACTTTAAAAGGAAGGTTTGAGGTTTTCCTCCACCCCTGCACTGGGCACTTGGAAATGAAGGTTCATCATTCTTGTTCACCTGCTCCACCTCCCAGCAGGACACCCCTGAGAGCCAGCGAGGCTGAAGGTGGTGGGCTCACAGCATTTGGCTTTCTTTGGGAGATTTGTGATGGCAGGAGGACCTTCTTCATCATCCTGCTTTCTCCTGCTCCACACACAGCCCTGAGACACTTTGTGCCATGACCAGTGAGATCAGCAGTTGTGGTGGCAGGAGACAATTTCTTCATCACAGCTAGAGTTCTGGACTTGGCTGCAGGTTTGCAAACCAAACCTGCAGCCAGCTGAGATTTTTGCTGGGTCTGCTATCTTCATATTCAGCTTCCCTTCTGACACCTTTCTTGCCCACAAGTAAGGAAGTCATCTGAGAAACCTGTGTGTGCCAAAGGGAGCCCCCAGCTGTGTTAGGACACAACCTCTAGGTATTGCTGGCATTGCACTTTCCTTGCCTGCCTCTTGAAGTGATGTGAAGCAGTAGCACTGGGGGCAGGCACAGGATGATGCCTGCCCTCCGTGTGTCTTGCCAGGTACCCAAATTGAGTGGCAAAATGGGCCAGGTGGCTGCATGTCCACGGAGCCAAGGGCTTATTGGTGCTCAGGGAGAAGCAGGGCTTTAGCAGGAAAGGAGCAGGGGGGTCCACTCCCATCTACTCCAGGCAATGCCAGAAATTAGGGGAAACTGACCCTAGTAGGAGAAGGGGGAATGGAAAACAAGTCACACCTGGGAGGAGGAGGAGGAGGGGGAGGAGGCAGAGGAGCCAAGCCCATCCTTAGTTGCTGTGTTTGTGTCTGTAGGAGGAAGCGACTGCTCCCAGAGGATGGTCTGGACAAGGGGCTGGTGAGCCAATCCCCCCACCCAGTGCTGGGCTGGGACGAGGAGCAGAGAGAAAGGTGTGTAATGGGGTTCAGATCCTGGGGCTTGGGTGGAAACAGCAAAGATACCAGAAATCACCAAAGGGAGAGGGAGTCATGCCATTTTGTGTGCTTCCCACTACACAATACCAAAATAAACACAGGTAAATGCTAATTCAGATGCTGTAGGTGAAAGAATGGGTCATGGCTGGGTCATGGTTCAAGGCCAGGTTGGATGGGGCTTGGAGCTGCCTGGTCTAGTGGAAGGTGTCCCTGCCCGTGGCAGAGAGGCTGGAATGAGATGAGCTTTAAGGTCCCTCCTAACCCAAACCATTCCAGGTTTCTATGATCCTGTGAACCTGCCCCTGGGGCTCTCCCACCTTCATGGCATGCCCGCCGGTCTCCCCACAGGCTGCCCGAGCGCGTCGGCTCGGCCACGAGCCTGAGCAGCGCCGTCATCAACACGCGGCTGCAGGAGCTGGTGAGGCTCTTCAAAGAGAGGACTGAGAAGGTGAAGGAGAAGCTCATCGACTCCGATGTCACCTCGGATGATGAGAGCCCTGTGGCATGTGAGTTCAGCTGGGGCTGGGAGTGTGTCCCTGGTGGGTCCCTGCTCACGCTGTGTTTTCTGGGAGGCGGCTGTTTTATTAACAGCTTGAAGACCTTAAAAAAAACTGCACTGAGAAGATTTTTCTGCCCTTTGAAATAACTGTGTGGCCTCTCCCAGCTCCCACCAAGCCAGCACCTGCAGCAGCACCAGTGCCTGCCCCAGGGGGGGAGCAGGAGGGGGACAAACCTTCGGGGGATGAGCACTACTGTGAGATGCTGTGCTGCACATTCAAGCACCGGCCCTGGCTGGACCGCCTGAAAAGCTACCAGTTCCCCAGCAGCATCGACCCCCTCACCAGTGAGTGATGGAGCACAGCCTCTGCCTGGGCTGGGGGCAAGCTGGTGGGACTGGGGGAGGGAGCAGGTGTAACGAGAGGAGGAGAACTAAGCAAGAAGCAACTCAGTTTTCACTAAAGCACAGAATTTTAAATTCCTCTGCAAGGCACAGGCTTTCCTAAATTTTCCAGCTGTGGGTGTCAGGAGCATGACTGGGCGTTCTGCTTTCCCTGTGGTGTGGATACCCCCCAGAAAATTAAAATCATGAAAGAAGATTCTACTGCCTTGTGGCCACCCCCCAGAAGCTCAGCTCTTTCCTTTGGTCTTTCACATTCCTCAGTCCTTTGGAGCCTTTGGGCTCAGGCAGCTGGCCACCAGTTCAGCATGGCTGGAGCGGATAAAGAAAAACAGGGAAGTTGGAGTTGTGGGAGCAGAGCAAAAGCAAATATAGCTCAATGAGCAAAGTTGGAAGAAGCTTTCTGATAAAGTGTGGTGTGTTCTGTGACCAGGGGTGCTCACTCTGTGCTAGAGCCCAGCTGCAATTAAAGACTGTCACCAAGAGACTTCCTGCAGGTTTTCCTGTTGTGCTGAGGGCAGGTCAGGGGATGGGAACCCCTCTGTGTAGTGGATTCCCACAGAGGAGGGATGTCTGCCCAGCTGGTGGTGGTGCTGTTTCCTGTGTGCAGATCTGATGTACGTGCTGTGGCTGTTCTTCGTTGTCATGGCCTGGAACTGGAACTGCTGGTTGATCCCTGTCCGCTGGGCTTTCCCCTACCAGACCCCAGCAAACATCCACTACTGGCTGCTGGTGGACTACCTCTGTGACCTCATTTATCTGCTGGACATCCTCATCTTTCAGACCCGGCTCCAGTTCGTGCAGGGGGGAGACATCATCGTGAGTGGCAGGGCACTGCATCCCACCCCTGGGGACAGCTCTGGGAACCTCCCTCCTGGGTGACATGGGTGCTGCTGGTCTCTGAGCTGAGCTCTCCAAGATCTCTCACTGTGGCCATGGCCATCAGGGCTCTGTCCACTCTCAGAGACCATAAGCATCTCTCTCCTGACATGGAGTGGGTAAGAGGGCAGTGCCAAACACACCATTCTAGCCCGTAAAATCAAAACCATCCTATCCAGAAACTGTGTGGTCTGTGGCCCCTGTTCCTAGGTAGGGATGCCTGCAGCCCTGGGGTGGTTCTGCCTGTGGTGGGGTGCTCAGTGACTGGCCCTGGCACAGCCACGTGGTGCCAACCTTGGGCATGGGTGTAACAACCTCTGGGGTTAATTTTCAGAGCACGCCAGGCAGGATGCATAAACAATTGCAGTCTGAACCCACACATCACATGCCTGAGATAAGGGAAGCCCTTGATTTCATTTCCATATTCAATTAAACAAACTGTGAAACATCACACCTTGAGGGTACAGCTTTCCCATGGCCCTGCAGATGCTCAGACAGGCAGTTTTCCCTGCAAATGCTGATTTTTGTGGTGCTGGTACTGTGATGTGCTTCTCCTGGGATGCAGAATCAACACAGGATGTCCCAAGGTAGAATGGGAAGATGGCATACAGCCAGGACTTCTCTGCTTGCTCTTCTCCCCTTTCCAGGCACAAAGGGAGCATCTTTCCTGTTGTGCTGCAGAGGAAGAAAACCAAACATGATCATGTTGGCCCTAGCTTTCCTCTCTCTAAGCAATAATCAATATTCCCCTCTCTCTCTCCTTCCTGTTCCCCACCAGACTGACAAAAAGGCCATGAAAGAGAACTACCTGCGATCACAACGCTTCAAGGTTTGTCAAAATTTTCTTTACTCATCTGAATCTTAAATCTCCCCTACGGGTTGCAGCCCCACCCCAGTGCTCCTGCAGGTCCCCACAGAGGTTTCTCCCTGTGTGGATTTCAGATGGATGTGCTGTGCCTCCTGCCCCTGGATTTCTTCTACTTCAAAGTGGGTGTCAACCCCCTCCTGCGCTTCCCTCGCTGTCTGAAGGTGAGTCAGAGCTTACAAAATCAGGCAGAACAGCAGCTGCAGTGCATGTGGAGGAGTCCTGAGCTGGCTGAGGTGAGCTATGGCTTGTCAGACTCATTGATGATGACAGGAGGATTATAAAATAGAGGGAAGTTTTGTCCCAAAGGCTTTGCAGTGCTGTTGGTCAAAGAATTCATTTCAATCCTAAACTTCTCACGTTTGTCTTGAAGGGCACTTATGGATGGAGACAAATCTGTCTGTGGCAGTCTATGCTGCAGAGGCGCTGCAGGAGGGAAATGAGGGGCAGAGGGGTTTTATGGGGAGGTGCCTCCCCACAAAACAGGGCAACAGGGCACCTGGAACATGCAGCTCTCCTTCTCCTCCCAGTACATGGCCTTCTTCGAGTTCAACAGCCGCCTGGAGGCCATCCTGACCAAGGCATACATCTACAGGTGAGGGGCAGGGGGTGAAGGAGGGAGCATGGAATTGCTGTTTGCCACTGGGGAGAAAAGTTCACTGCATTCTGCAGTTGTCCTGGGCCCCTAATTTATTTCCCTGCTGTGCCTGGGCTGGCTGACAAGGACTTTGGCTGGTGTAGTGGAACATCAGGGTCCCAAAGCCTGCATGGGTAGGATCACCTCTCCAACCCACAGGGACAGAGGTGCTGGCAGTGAAGAAGAGCCATCAGCAGATAAACTGCTTCTTCTGGCACTTCTGGAGCTGCAGGGCTGCAGGAGGCAGCAGCAGGGTTAGGGTGCTCTGTGATTCCTGCATTGGCAAGGCCTGTATGGTCACCACTTCCAGGCTCCTACTGATAGCAGGGGGGAACCTGACATCTTTCTCCAGCAGCCATCATCTTCCTGCTCTCTCCTGGGTTTTTCTGCAGAGTGATTCGCACCACTGCCTACTTACTGTACAGCCTGCACGTGAACTCCTGCCTCTACTACTGGGCCTCAGCCTACGAAGGACTGGGCTCCACCACCTGGGTCTATGATGGGGAAGGAAACAGGTACAGGCCAGGGCTGGGGGTCTCACACAGCACAGCCTGCTGCCATAAGCTGGAGCAATAAGGGAGGTGTTGGCTTGCAGCTGGATTCATAAAAACCCCTGAAGCAAAAGGCTGGGAGTGCCAGGAGAAGATGGGGAGCCAGGGAGAATGGCAAGGATGGGAGGGATGGGATGTGCAGCTCCCTGCACATGCTGCAGTGATTGATGCTACAGGCAGAGCCCTTGGCTCACAAGTTGAGTGCCCACACCTGTGTTAATGGTGCTGCTAGAGAGTTATTTTGTATGATATACAAATCTATGTTCATCTTCAGGTAGAAACAAAACACCAAAGGGAATGCCAAAGACCAGGGAATCAGGAATTCCCTTGGCTTCTCCTAATTTCCATCCCAACAATTTGTTTACAAACACGTTTTTTCCCCTGATGATTTCTAAAAGTGTAAATGTGGCTGAAAGTATGTTGCTGGTTTATGGCAGAGCTGTAAGGAGCAGAAAACAGGAGCAACCAGAGCAGCTGAGCCTCCCAAGTGGAGGTTCCTGGAGGGACCATTGGTTCCCCTGCTCCTGTAACATCTCCAGAAGCACCTGCAGGTGTGGTGGGGAGAATGAAGCCCTTCAGTTTTTCCCTTTGTCATCCATAATTACTCTCAGCAGGCTCTGGCTTGCCATGGCCAGAAGCTGTGAGCTTGATGCTGAGGAGTGAAACAGAAATGCCTTCAGAGCTGCCTCCTCTTCTCCTCCCAGCTACATCCGCTGTTACTACTGGGCAGTGAAAACCCTCATCACCATCGGGGGCCTGCCAGACCCCAAGACACTGTTTGAGATCGTCTTCCAGCTGCTGAACTACTTCACAGGTGTCTTTGCTTTCTCTGTCATGATAGGGCAGGTGAGTTGGAGTCAGGGGGATTTACAGCCTCAGGTGGGGGTGGGTTTGATCCACAGGTTTCCTTCTCCAGGTTTGTTTCCCCATGGGAAGACCTGCTCAGCATCGGTGCAAGACAAAAAGGATTTGGCTTACATGCTTAACCTGCTGATGCATAAGTGACAGCAACCTAAAGTTCTCCTCCACCTCTTCCATTTAGATGAGAGACGTGGTTGGTGCTGCTACTGCAGGGCAAACTTACTATCGGAGCTGCATGGACAGTACCATCAAATACATGAACTTCTACAAGATCCCCAGAACTGTTCAGAACAGGGTGAAGACGTGGTATGAGTACACGTGGCACTCTCAAGGCATGCTAGGTGAGATCCAGCCACTCCAAGGATGAACGCTTGCATCTCATGTTTTGCTGTGGTTGCTCTGCAGAGCTGAAATGTTACTGTCAAATAGCACTACAGTTTGGGGGTGGAGGGTGGCTTATTTTACTCTTCGGTGTAAGGGCTTGTTTGCCCACCTACAGAGTTTACAGACTGCCACTGGGTCACAGCACTTGGGTGACTTGGCATCACTCATAGTACATTGAGTCCAGTGTCCCAAGTGCCCTGGAGAGAGGACAGTGACTGTCAGTCACTGGCCAGAGTCTCTGTGTCCAGCTCTTTGTGCTGTGTCCAGCAGCAAAGCCATCAGCTCACCCTGTCCAGCAGTAAGTCATCAGGCAGGACCAGAACCTCTGTGCCCACCCTCCTGGACAAGAAAAATGCTGACTTGGGCTCGGTGGTCTGTTTCTGAGAACCGTCAGGGCAGGGATAATGCAAAGGGTGATTTTCCCCTACACTTCAGATTTAGACCTACCCACTGCTGGGTGGGCAGAGGCTGGAGGAGACCCTTCTGTGCAAGCTGGCTCCTGCCCTCTGCCACCAGAACATGGGCTGCTTTCCCACTGCCACACGAAGGACACGCTCTCGGATCAAGTGGTGGAAGCAGCCAGTTTTCTGCTTTGTCTCACAGATGAGTCAGAGCTGCTGGTGCAGCTGCCAGACAAGATGAGGCTGGACATCGCCATCGACGTGAACTACAACATCGTGAGCAAAGTGGCCCTCTTCCAGGTACCCTCTGCAGCACAGGCCCTGGCTGGCACAGCCTGCCACGCCAGCACAGGCTAATGCTGCCATGTTTTGGCTCTGTTTGGGCTCAGGGCTGTGACAGACAGATGATCTTCGACATGCTGAAGAGGCTCAGATCAGTGGTCTACCTGCCCAATGACTACGTGTGCAAGAAGGTAACGAGATGCTTGGGAGTGCAGGGCACTAGGGAAGGCCAGGCCTGGCCCATCATCCTGCTGAGCCACCTCACAGGGAGGGAATTTGGAGCAAAAATCCTCAGTTGAAGCTGGTCTGGTACAAAGACTGACCTCTTTTGCTGCAGCTCTGAGCAGCAGGAGAGGAGGGTAAAGCTTGTTGGAGTCTTTGGCATGCTGAGATGAGAATGCTCAGGAGTGAGCACCATCAAGACATTTTGGGAGCTTGGAGAGGGCAGTATGGTCATGGGGATTTCCAGCAAGATGCTGCTTAGGGCATCCATGAGGTCTCCCTGTTTCTGGGCATGCCACCCAGCTCCCCTCTTCCCTGCAGGGAGAAATAGGCCGTGAGATGTACATCATCCAGGCGGGACAAGTGCAGGTGCTGGGGGGACCCGACGGCAAATCCGTGCTGGTGACTCTGAAAGCTGGATCTGTCTTTGGGGAAATCAGGTGAGTGAAGCACTTTCAGGGAGATGGGGAAATACAGCTTGTGGGTTTTGGGTGAGGAGGGTGGGAAGTGGAAGGATCAGCAGCATCCCAATTAATCTTTGTGACTGAGAGCCGTGAGCACTGGGCAGTGGCTGAGACACGAATTACAGCTTTCCTGCTGTTTTTGTCATCATGTTGTCTTCTGCCTGGAGAGCTAGTGATGGTAAACAGAAGAATATGGATGGAGGAATGGGAGAATTGATCAGAAAAAGTATTTCACAAATACAGTCTCCCAGTCTGTATTAATTCACCCCTTTCATGGGAATGAAAAGCCCTGTACCAGTTGATAACACAGCAATACTGCTGCCTCCCCACAGCCCAGCAAACACTAGACTGGTGTATAACACAATATTTAACCCTTCAAACCCACAATTTACCATATTTTAAAAATCATCCTTTATCATTCTTTAAAAATTGTGCATGATAAATTCCATCAGGAGTGAAAATGAAACTCTGAGTCCCATGAAGGAGAGAGGTGGAGTCGTGTAAAGGAGGTTTGACGTTCTTAGCCTGTGAGCAGAGGTGTTGATGTCTTGCATTGTCTCTCCCAGCTTGCTGGCAGCAGGAGGGGGAAATCGCCGGACAGCAAACGTCGTGGCCCACGGCTTCGCCAACCTTTTTATTCTGGAGAAGAAGGACTTGAATGAGATCTTGGTGCATTACCCGGAGTCTCAGAAGCTGCTGCGTAAGAAGGCCAAGTGCGTGCTGGGCTCTGCTTTCTAACCTGTGGGGGTTTAAAACCAGCAGAGCCTGGGCTTTGCAATCTCCTAGGAGTTTTCTCTCTGTGTGAAGCCCTGGACAAGCTGCTGCTGCCGGCGCTGCGGTCCCGCTCCGGCGGCAGCTGCTGTCCCTCGGCAGAGGGCACCCGGCCCCCGCCGCTGGCTGGGGAGGCTCCGAAATTCGCTCCCCGCAGTGGGTGGAGCTGGGGAACGAGCGTGGCCAAAGTGCCTTCGTTTAAAAATCTATGAAAAGATTCGTTTCGGTTTTTAGCATTGCTTAGATTTGTTATTCTGTCTTCTCTAAGACACGTAATGTTCCTCGTCCTTTTTAACGCTTGGTTTCTCTGCATTATAAAATCCAGACAGAACGTGTTCCCGGACTGACATCTCCCTTTCCGTGCTGTAGGAAAATGCTGAAAAGCAACAACAAACCCAAAGATGAGAAAGGAGGCCCCGGAGATCCACTGATCATCCCGCCAAAAGCTGAGACCCCAAAGCTGTTCAAGGCTGCCCTGGCTGCCACGGGGAGGATGGGGGGCAAAGGGGCCCTGGGGCGGCTCCGCTGGAGGCTGAAGGAGCTGAGGGCGATGCAGGAGGCACAGGTCAGCATGGAGAGCCTGGAAATTTGGCTTTGCTTCCTTAGATGCCAAGAGTGCTCCCTCCGCCAGCTCTGGAGTGGTTCTGGTGCCTTAAAAGACTGAGCTTGGGATGTTGGGGTCTATCAAAGCATGGGCAGACGGGAAGGGGTGAGCCAACTTCTTGCACAGGCCTTTGGGGGAATGGCAGTGTCCCACAGGGGTTTATTTTGCTATAGAAAAGGGAAATACATTAAAATTTTGCCTACCTAACTTGTGCTAAGCCTAAGTCTAATTTCTAGCTAGGCTATAGCCGCAGATGAATGAATGTCTCTTCTATCCTGCAGAGCCCCTCATAATTCAACAATGTACTGGCAGGGGCACCCAGCACCCACAGCCCAGTTAATGTTTGAAAGCTTTCCCCAGGTGGTTGGGGTAGAGGTCCCTGCAGCAGGCAATGCCATCCTGCCACCTCTGCATGAACTCCCTTACTTTTTGTCATGAGAAGCTGAAAAGGAAAATGGCCTTATCCTTTTTTTTTTTCTTTTTTTCCTCCCTTTTTTTTCCAACTGTCTCCAACTAAATTTGTAAGGAAAATTTTGTCTCCGTGTAAACCTTGTTGTTACTATTCTCAGAATGGAACCTGGCACACTTATCACATCTGGATACATAGAGGGAGGGGAAGGAGGAGCTGATAGGGAGTGCGGTGGCCTTGAGGCTGGGTAAACACCAGGGTGATGCCCAGCATAGCTGCATTTCTGCAGTCCTTCAGAGGCATGAGAGGCTTCACCCAACGTGGTGTTTGACATTAATCCATAACCAGTTAACAGCAGCAGTGCACAGCGGCACTGAGGGCTCTGAATGAGTGAAAACAAGCCCAGTTGCTGAGGGGTGCATGTACTGGGAACTAACCCCCCTAATGGGTGAGCAGGACCCTGCTAACATCCCTCTCCACGGCACATCCATGGGGCTGGCTTCTGAGGCTCCTATCTAAAGGAGGACAGGGCAGTCTGGGACTGCTCCCCCATAACAGCACTAGTGCCATGTTTGGCCAAGATCAGCCCCTACAGAGGCTTCAGGAGCAAAACAGGAGTTGGTGCAGATGTGAGGAAGCTCTGCTGTGCTCCTCTCTCTGTGTTTCTCAAGACGTGCAGGATAAAATCCAGCAGCCCCTCTTGCAGGGAGCATCTCTGGCATCAAGCTGACATCCCAACGCAGAGATCCTGTGGTGGAACCACAAAACACCTGTCCAGCTTTTCCATGTTAGGGGTAGTGAGCAAGGATCTGCTAAGGTTGCTTTTGCCTCTTTTTTGACTTTTAATTGCAGGGTTCCAGTGTCAGCCCAACCCCACCAAAATCACCAGTGCACCGGAGATCGCCTGTCACATCCCACAAAGCACAGACCCGCCTGGGAGAAGAAATATCCTCAGAATCTCCTGATCATTCAGTCACCATTCGTGTGATTTCCACAGCAAAAGAAGATGAGGAAATCCTTGCTGCTGAGATTTCAGAGAAAGATGAGGAAAAGGAAGACAAATGAAAGAGCAGCAGGTCCCAGGGCAGGCGTAGGAATCAGGCAAATGCCTGGGCTAGCAGATTTTTGTTGTTAATGATTTCCATGCAGTGGCTGTAGGTTTTGCTATGTGCTGTGGGTAGGATCTGCCTCTCTCTGCCGCCCAGACCCTCAATCACTGCTGATAAAACCCTCTGCCATTTGACCCAGAACCATATAAGGTTTCTATGCTCTGCAGATCTATTGAGCACCTTTATGAATTTCCCACTAAATCTCAGGTCAGCCCTCTTGCTTTGAAATCCAGCCTTGTGGCAGGAGAGCTATGGAAAAATTGCTTTTTATGGCTCTGGATGGTTAATGAGTGTTCAGACAAAGCATGAAGAGTTATTCACCTCTGACAGCTGAGTCACCGCTTGGCTAGAAACAACCAAGGGAAAAAAACAACAAGGTTTCTCTGTTGGGCTCGAGGTTGACAGCAGCAGTGGGGACTGATTCATCTGAAAAGGATGTGGACTATGCTCACAGGCCAAGCATGGAGCAAACCAAGCTGTCATGAGAATGCCAACCTCTGTCCCCAAGTGCATGGGCTGCAAGATGCTTGAGGGTCCCTGCGTGGTGCCAAGACCACCTTGGCTTTGCCAGCTGTCCACCCTGGGAAGGTGGTGGACTCTCCATTACTGGGGGCTCTTATGGATAGATTTTATGAGCATCTTTCAAGGACAGAGGAGCACAATCCTGGATGAAATGTTCCTCAAGTTCTTTTCCAGCCTTGGGATTTTTCTGTGCTGCCACTGCTGGGAGGGATAAACAGAGAGCAGGAAGGGAGAAGCTGAGTTAGTTCCCAGCTGGGAGGGGAAAGAGGGATGCAGTAAGTGCTCTCCTCTCCCAGGCAGTGTTTCAGAGTCAGCTCAGAGCCTGTAGCGTGCCAACAAGCGTGCACAAACAGGCAGGTGCTCCCCTGCACTCATTGCTGGACCTCAGTGACATCCACTTTTCCAGCAGGCAATTTCCAGCCCTTCAGTCACTTCACACTGGCTCTTGGCCACATTTCCCATGGAGAGAGAAGTCACTCTGGTACTGCTCACCACTGAAGTCATGAAGTCACTCTCCCAGCCGCGCTGGGAGTGGGTGCTGGAGGGGAAGGCAAAAATCTGGTGAGCAGCCAGCACCCAGCTGATGGCTCAAGGTGTTTCATCTTCTTCCAGCACCACCAGGTCCTTCCTCATCTTCCTCGAAGCCAGCAGAAAGCAGAGCAAGCTGCTGTGAGCTGAGAGGTGGTGACAAGCAGTGCATGAGGTGGTGCTGGATGAGGTTTTGCAGATCCCCCCAAGTTTTTGGCTGTCCATGTTCCCACAGCACCACTGCCTGCATCGAGAGGACCCGCTTTCCATCCTCTGGAGGAAAAGTTGGGGCAGGTTTTGCTGCAGGGAGCAGCCCTGTCACCATAGCCAAGGGACTTCTCAGGTGTTCAGCAAATGCTGAGAGCAGTGCTGCAGGTTCCACAGGTCTGGCTGTGACACAGTCAGGCTCTTGGTGGAAGGTGGCAGTGCTGGCATCACCCCCTGGGTGATCCCTCTTCCCATCAGCAGCTCAGGGCTGACCTCCTTTGGGATCTTCTTTTGTTGCTTTTTCCCCCCCTCTCTTGCAAAATGTATGGGGTTTTGTGGCAAAANAACAATGTCTTGCTTTCTTTTAAACAAATTTAATGAGTTCCACTACACTGCAGGAGGGTCTGAAGCCATCACATTGCAGGGAGAGCCTGTACTCACCCATACCTCCCTGAATATTTCTCATCCTCAGTCATTTGCAAATGGTTTCCTGCCAGGTAGAAGATTTTGGTGGGGAGTGCAAAGCTGGGGGTTTTTTGCACTCTTTAAATATTTATATAATCAAACCAGGAAACATGCAAAAATTAAACTGGGGCTCTGATTTGTTGCTATGATTAGAAGAAGCATTTAAATAAATAGTGGGCTGTAATTGCTCTCATAATTCACTGTATCTACAATAAACACCATGTAGATTACCATTCTGTGGATTTATTTCAACATTCCAGCTGTTTTTCAACTTCTTGCTCACTCGTGCGCTGGCAGAGCCAAAAAATCCTCACATGCAGTTCAGATTTCCCAATAAATAATTGAGAAGCTCAGAGGTCACATAATACTGGTAGTAGAATTGTAATTTGCCTTTAACCTCCAATAGGAGGGGGGAAAATAACTTTCTTAAATAGCAAAGATTGCTTGAAGATCTTAGTTTCCAACACTCAGCATGAGATGGTGATGGACACACAACTGGTAATTCTGGAACCATGGGGAGATCTGAAATTATCCTTCTCTGTGATCTGTTTATGGCTTTAGTTCTTTGGAGAGATTATTCTCCAGGTAATAATTAAGGTCAAAGTAGGGCTAGACTTGCAGGCTGGGCTGGGGAGTTGAGCTCAGGTCTATTTGCTCTGCAGGATTATTTAGAGATGACAGAGGACAGAGTCTTTACTGCCTCTTGTTTTGGGGGTTGCCATGGATTGGCTTTCTTCTGTTGAACTTTTAAGTTCCATTCATTTACCAGTTTTGCTGTATTTGCAATGGACTTCTTTTTCATTGGTTCCAATAAAAATCTTGCAGAGAGCACTCATCACTTGGTGTTCCTTCCACTGCCCTTGGAACATTCCTGATGGATTTGGTAACACTCCATGTACCTTTACTGCATTTCTTATTAGCTTTTGCTCATTCCTCTCAATGTCCTTAAGTCTTGGGTCGATCTGATATGAGATCCTCTCAAAATATTAATGCAGTACTTGGGGAATCTTGACAGGCAGCTGCTTATTGCCATAGAAACCAGGTCTTCTTGCAGGGATATTTTAGCTGTTGCTGCTTTTTAGTGAAATAAGTGGAATAGAGAAGTGCTGGAGGAAGAAGCAGAGCTTGTCTTTGGAGCTGTAGGAATGTGGTAGGTTTTGCCTCACTGTCACCAGTAGCATCTTTACTGGAGGCTTTATATAAACTGTTTATATTTTAATATATGTATTTTTTTTATATTGGGGATGTATTCATATTCCTTGTGGCCTGTGTCTTTCAGAGAACTGATACTGATTCAGTGTTCTGTAGGAAGTTAGAGAAGACAAATGCCTCCCATTAGAAGAATGAGCTGACAGAAGGAATAGTTTAACCCACCCCACCACAGACATCTGGCAGTGGAGGAAGTTGTTTTCCCCTGGACAGAAACAGGGCAGGTAGCTTCTCTGTATTTATAGCCAGAGAAATCTTTTAAAAAGATTAAGTGCAATTGCAGGTTAATCACTGATAAGGTTGTAACGAAAGTAAAAGCAAATAATCAGGTTTGGGGATTAGACTCAGGTCCAGAAAGAAATTGCAGGATAAATGGAAAGCCCAGTTAAATGGTGTTTAATTGGAAAGCTTGAAGTAAAATTAAGCACTTCAACCTTGAAACCTGCTGACCTTAACCAGCAGGACACACTCCTAGCTCTGGGAACAGTCTGTAACCCACTTTTTCTGTCTATATATATTTTTTTTCCTTTGTGTAGTGCTGCTTTGAGGGACACTTGCATATAAATCTGTCTGAATCCCTTTCACCTTCCCCTAAAATGGAGCTATCACAAGTCTGGTTTTCTCTGCTCTGAGCACATAGCTCCTTTCAAGCGCAGTAATGGTCCCACTGGAGTTAACACCCTGAAAAAAACTCCAGACCACCTTTTGGGAGGGGGCCACACAGAGCTTCACAAACCTATGGATGCCCTTGACAGTGCTTGTTAGCAGCAGCTTAGGCTGAACTCAGGCTCAATTACCTTTTCCTTTCTCATTCTTTCCTCGTTTACCCGTTCTGGTTTTGGGATGAAACTTGCCCACTTTGGTTCATGCCCTAGGGTGAATGTCTAAGGGAGATCTGTGCAGTATCAGTGGGCTGGGTTTGATCATCTGAAGAATTGAAGCCTAGAAACCTCTGGGGATTTTTATGCAGTTTTCCCTGCTTTTAGAAGTCACTTCAGGCATGAGAAGAACTGGAAGTTGAGCAGTTAAAGTCTCAAAACTGTTTTCTTGGATAAACTAGAAGAAATTTGTACAACTGGAGAAGTGAGATCGATCAGGTTGTGGGGATGCCAGAGAACACCCCTGCCAGCTCTGTTCTGTGGCATCCTGGGGACAACCAGCGTGGCCCAAATTGCTTCACACGGTTTGCAGACACTCATTTTGCAAACCTGAGCTCACCAGGCTGATCACTACTCCCGTCCCAGCTTTATCTGCCAGAAGTAGTCTGGCTGTGCCTCGCACAGTGGGACTGCTGCTGCGGCACTGGGTGAGCATCCAGGGCATCCTGGAGCCTCCCTTGTCTGCCCGTGGATGATCTGGACGTGTCCCAGAGTGAGCATCACGTGGATGGTCCGAATGTGCCCCGTGGTGAGCATCACATGGGCTGCTGAGCCACGATGCTCTGCCTTAGCAGCAACCGGAGGAATGAAGACCAGCCAGACCAGTTACTCATTCCAGATAAGGGGCTCTTTTGTGCTGCAGAAATACCAATATCACGTGCAAATCCCTCCGCTGCCATGGTTACTGGCCACCGTCAGAGCCGCCGGCGAGAGGCATTGACAGGGCTTCTGCTCGTCCCTTCGCGGGGGAAACCCCATAAAACCCAAACCCTGCCCCAAAAAGGAGGGGAGGTGGCTGCAGGGAGCCCTACCCACATCTGCGTCGCGATGATCAGAGCTTGTTGCCGACGGAGGAGGCTCTGCCCTGCCACTCGGCATTACGTTCTGGGTTTTCTAAATTCCTCGCTAATAGCCTGAGATATTACTAAAAAGACCGAGAAAATAGTGCTGCGGCTTGGGTGGGCAGAGATCAGCCATGCCCCATTTCCTGTTTTTCTGGCATTAGGAACAGCTTGACCTCTTGGCACTCTTGCTTTTTGCACTAATGCTCTTCTCATTAAAGTGCTTTCCTGAGCACTAATTAGGGCGGTTTTCCTTTTGTAAATTAGCCTGATACGATCTGTGTGTCTTGGCAGACACCCTCGGAGCAGGAACCCAGGGCTTTGCGTTTGATCGCTGTTTATTTTGCAAATCTCCCCAGTTTCAATGTTCTTAACTGCCTTCTAGAAAGTGCTGGCAGGTGGAGATTAATGGGAGGGAAATGGAGCTTTCCAGCTGGCCTGCCTTGAGAAACAGGAAGTTTTTTGGTGCTACAGGGGCCTTCCAGTTGCTGTGGGTTAATGGGGTGCTGTGGGCACACGGAAGCTCCTTCCCATCCCATCCTGGCATCCTTTCATAGAGTGCAATGGAGGAGCAGGGCTGCAAGGAGAGGCACTGCCTGAGCCAACCTTTTAACAGGCAACCGAAAAGAAAAAATCAAATGAACACATTCATTTTCTGCAGTTAAAGCCCTTCTTGTGACCACAAGAAATGCTCAGACCCAAGCAACCCCAAACCCATCTAAAACTGGATGTCTGCGGACAGAGGGAAGTCCACCTGTCTGCCACTGCCCCTAAATCGGTGGTGTCAGCAATTTGCTGGGGACCAATGGTGCTCGGGAGGGGACAGACTTTAATCAGCTCTCATTTTCTTAATGCACTGGCAGATGGGAGCAGAGGGGACAGTGCTACCTCCGTCTCTGGCCACGGATGGGATAGAGCCACAAGAGCTGGGCTGAGAAATTCAGTGGTGAAGGCAACGCTGGGTGCAGGAAGCCATCCTCTGCCCTGGCTTGCTGGGGAGGCTGGAGTGAGGGGAGCATCCCTGGGGAGTCCCACCACCCTGTCTCTGCATCAGCACTGGGACCCTTTGGGACCAGGCACCGTTAGGGACCATCTTTACAACAACAGCATTTACTAGTCCATAATCAGGGAAGAGGAGAACTGCAGGGAGCCCTGAGGCTGGGACAGAGTCAACAAAGCCCCTGACGAAAAGACAACGATTTTTCAATGCTGGTGTGGCAGCCCTGTGGCACCACGTGTGGAAAAGCACGGTGAAGGATCCCACCCCAGAGAGCTGCTGCCAGCATCGGCCCCGGCGTGCTCCTGGTGTCTGAGAGGGGCTTGAGGAGGGGTTCCCACGGACCAGACCCAGAGCTCAGCACCCCTTCCCAGGCTGTGTGCAGCCATGCACACCCTGTGGGTGCTGGCAGGACTGTCGGCGCAGGGCTGGAGCTGGGGGAGCAGCAGGAGGAGCAGGATGCAGGCTGTGGAGAGCATCCCTGCCCACGGCGAGGAGTGTGAGCCCCACTGCCTCGAGGGCTATTCCTGCAGACCCATGGGCACCATGAGGAGACTCACCTGTGGAGGAGGATGCTTCCAGAAGAAGTGCCCAGGACCAGGGTTGGCCTGGATGGTTCCACAGGTGAGAGCAGTGGTGGGGGCTGGGGGCAAACAGGGCACAGTCTGTGTCAAAATCAAAGGCTGAGGATGAAAACCAGCACAATGCCTTCGGATTGGAGTTGTTTTCATGAAACATCCCTGGATGTTTGCACACAGGCTCTGTGTTTATTTTGCTGCTGCTCCCTAGGGGGTTAATTCAGCTGCACATTTTGTCTGGTGGGCTAAAGGTGAAGATAACTGAATAGAGAGCCCCAGAGAGTCCTGGTCCCACCTCAGCTGGGATACTGAGTGCCCTGGCCATGCCTTGTGTACCATTTCCTTCTCCATCTCATCCTTATTGTGTCACCTGACACCTCTCTTGGATCTGCAAATAGATGTGAAAGCCCAGGAAGGTTTACATGAAGTTCCCAGCAAGCTGGCAGTTATTCCACATCAGTCTGCATAAACCCTGCCTGCGCTGCCAGCTTCTCCTTAATGTCTCCTTGTTCTTCCAGTTGTGAGTGATTGCTGAAGGGATCTCCTGGCAGGGAAGACTCAGGTTCACCCTTCACATCCCGTTCACCTCTAAGGCACATGCATGAAAATCTGGGTGTGGGTCTGCTCCTCTCCATAAAGAGAAATTAAAGCTGCTCACGCGGCGCCGGGCACAGGCAGCAGAGCTGAAGCGTGTGGCTGTTTAATATTCATTGAGCGTAGATGTAAAACTTTTCTGTTCTAAAATAGTCTTGCACAGCACTGTGCTGCTCCTTTTCCCCTAAACCTTGGCAGGAGGCTGGAATTCAATGTTTCCTCTGCTTGTGTTCCCCAGTTTTCGCTGGCTCAGCCAGGAAGCAGAAGACCCTTACTGGGTGTAAAGCCTGCTTTGAGGACAGATCCCAGCACTGTGTTTGCAGTTTGTAATTCTGTAGTCTGCTGAGAAAGGATCTTGGAAGCACCAACACAGGAACAAGAGATTTTGCTTTTTGTTTTGAAAAAGGATGAGTTCCTGTGGTAGTTATGCATCTATTTTTGTGTTAACAAGAAAACACATTTTTTCCTGTAAAATTTTGGCAGGTAGATTCATGGATCTCTTTGGTGACTCACTCTTAACTGAGTGCAGTTCTCTTCACCATCTCAATTGCACCTTAGAATTAACAAAAAAAAGATAATCTGGTCCCAGTTAGGTCCATAATAATTAAATCACAATGAAATATGCTACAGTGAGTTAAACTAGAAAGACCTCAGCCTCTTGGTGAGTGGGAAGCTGTGATAGCATGGGGTGGGCTGGAATGCTCCAGCTCAGTGTAGATAAAAGCGGGGAAGAGATCACCCAGCAGTGAATGGGGGCAGTGGGAGCATCCCCACGGTGCCAGGGGAGTGGGAGTGGATGCAAATGGACACCTGGCAGGGCTGGGCCAGGCTGTGGTAGAGGATCTCTGCTGGTGTCCCGCTGCCGTGGGGCTCCGAGAGTGCGCTGTGAGCACCGGGATATCCATTATCCCTGGGAGGTGTCAGTGATCCACGGGAGGATAATGTTTCCACTCCCCTGGTGCCAAAGCTGCAGAGCAGCACCGGTCCAGCATCCTGCACACAGCAGCCCTGAGATGTGGAGCGGCCGGACCGTGCCTGCCGAGCGTTCCTAGGGCACAGAAAGGTGACACGGAGTGAGCCGAGGACCTGAGGGGCCAGCCTGCTGTACCCGTGCCGGGATGGACTCCCGGTGGGGCTTGGCAGGCAGCTGGGTACCGAGCAGTCAAAGCCGGTTCGCAGGAAAGCTGTGTAATTCCATCGGCGAATACCCCACCTCGTTTGCATATTCATGCCTTTGTCGGGCGCAGCTCTGGCGACGCAGCCGAGCCCATCGCTCATCACAGTATTTTCCTTCGCATGGGTGCGTTTGCTTTATGACCACAGGGATATTTCCCTCTTCCCTGCAGAGGCTCTCACTGATTTACCTCTGCCCATGCCTAAGTCAGCTGGATGTTATTAGTGAGCCCTGCATTCCCCCAGCCTCTGCCCCAGCATAGCACAGCCATTTACTACAGCCCCAAAACTCTATTCCCTAAATTATTAAGAATTACTGCGTTTGCTTCTTTTCTTCTCCAAAGACAAGCACACTTTGAAGGCCACTAAAAATAAATGGGTTTGCCTGAGAACTGAATCGATTTCTTAAAGAGATGGCTCCCCTCTTTTCTGCCTGTGCAGAGGAAAACCTGCCTTTGCACACCGTGTCACCAGTGCCACCCAGCCAGGGTAAGGGGGTCAGTGGCATTGTGGGGGTTTGGCTTCAAGGAGAAAATGAGCACCAGAAATAGTAAAATTCTTAAAAGATCCCAATTGCCCACCTGCTTCTATCTTCAGACTTTTCTTTAGTTAAAAATAATTCAGAAAAGCACCCAAGGTCCCAAGTAGGGGGTCCCCAAGGATGCCCTGTAAGCACTGGCTGGGGGAGTGCTGGTGGGCTCCTTCCAGACCAGGAGGAGCAGGATCTCCTCCTGGCATGCAGCCATCTTCCCAGTACAGCCAGAACTTTTATTTGCTGGATAAACTGGCCTGAATGGAATTCACTTGGAGTCAAGCTACCCCCTCTCTGGGCACGGGCATCCCCCAGCCAGCAGGGAGGGTTTAGCCTCAGCAAGGACACCTCGTGCTTGTTCTTAGCCTTGTTTCTAAGAAGTGCTTTATAAGCAGGAGCTTGTGTTGATTAATGCCATGAAACATTAATGACTTAGGAGGTGAGCTGCAGTCCTCCCACAGAGCAGCTCCCCACTCCCCAGCAGCCAGAGAGGCACAAGACGAGCCCAGCGCTGTTTTGCTTAGGCAAGGCACAGGCATTAAAGCCAAACCCAAGTTGTGCCTGAAGCCAGCTGAAAAATATGACAGAGATAAAAGGTAGGTAAAAGGGAGAAGGAGGCTGAGGTTTGGTTAGATGCTCTGCACTGAAGTCCAAGATAAGAAATTCAGAAGGGTGGAAGAGTCACCCACCCAGCGGCTGTTACATCTCACATGGCACTGCCCTGGCTGCCAGCACAGGAGAGGTTTTGTCTGCCTGAATGCAGCAGGCTGAAAAAGGTGCTGCTTTTGCTATTTGCTTGATATAGAGGAGGTTTGCATGGGGGACACAGGCAGAGCTGAGCCAGGCATGAAGCGGTTCCCAGCGAGAGCAGCCGGATCCTTGGCTGTGGACAGGCTCTGGGCTGCCCTGGGCTGCCCAAACCCAGCCTAACTGGCTCGAGGGGCTTGGCCAAGGTGCTGAGCTGCAGAGACACCACTGCCAGCCAAAGCAGCATCCCAGTGTGTTGGATTTTGGCAGCAATCCTTGAAACACCCCTGCCCAGCTCCTGCTCTCCACCCAGTTCCACACAACCCTATCTCCAGGATCTGAGCCTCGGGGCTGAATTAATGCAACTAGGGAACTTTAAAATGACTATTAAATTTCTCAGGAGTATGCTAAGACTTAATTAAAACTCCTGTCATTGTGTGAAATGGCAGTGTAGGAATGTAGGAATGCAGGGGGCTCGTTCCTGCTTTGCAAAGCATTTCATGTCGGCTTGGCAAACCATGCCTCAGCAAAGCCGAGAAATCCCCTCACCTCCTCAAGGAGGAGCAAAAATTAGAATAATGAGCTGGTTTATAATTAATTGTGCTCTGGGGACACGTTCTCACGCTGTCTGATAGGAATTTTCTACAGGGAGCATCCCAACATACAATAGGTTTCAGGTATCAGATGTGCTTCCGCCTGCATTCCTAGACCAGGTTATCAGCTTGCTTGAAGGGAGAGTAGGAGGAGTTACATTTTTTCTGGCATTTGGGGGATTTTTTAGCTGTCTTACAGATGTAGGTTAAATATTTGCTCAGGGCAGAACAAACACCCAATACAAAGGGCCCCATTCAGTGATGTGTTTCGATCGCTGGAGCTTCCCTTCATCCAAGTAAAAGGCGAATTAACCTGCCTGACTTCACCACACCACAGCAGCGATGCTGTTCAGCCACAACACAGGCTGGGCTAAAAGCAGAGCTAAACCCGAGCCAGGGTCACTGTCCCCGGGCAGTGTGCCCCGTGGCGGGCTGGGGCTGTCCACGCAGGGCAGATGCTTTAGCACTGATGGCCATCGATCTATCGAGCCTTCCCGCTACCTGCTGGGCGCTGGCGGGAGGTGCTGCTGGCGGCGAGCCCTGCTCCTCGTTGCCGTTCCTCCGCCTGCCTGCAAAGCGGCATTTCTAAAAATACCTCCAGCGATGTCGTCAGCCGGTGCTCGCTCAGGTCACGGAGACGTGACAGCCAGGAAAAGGAGGATGGGAGCATCGCTGGGGGACCAGGCTGAGATTATCCTAGCCAGCGTCGGTGAAACCCTGCAGAGAGGGGGGCACGGAGCCTGTACCTGCACGGGTTTCCATGTGTGCTCCCTGCCCGCAGCCCCCCAGACTGTCCGGCGGCAAGTGGGCATCCCCTGGGACACACAGTGCTCCCTTGAGCCAAACAGCATTGCAGTGCAGAGAAAAGGAGCTGGTGGGTGGCCAGCAGCGTGCATCCAGAGTAACCCCGCTTCTGGATCCCTGGAGAGCCTGTTCCTGGTGTGCTGGGGCTGCCAGAGAGCCGCCCTGTCCTCGCCAAAAACAGCCCAGCAGCTGGGAGGGGTGGGTTTTGTAATGCTCACAGGTGACTATTTGAATAGGGCTGTTGGCACAGAACTCTTCCTGCATGTCAGATTTTGCTCCATGCTTATTCATTGAGTTATTCTTCTAAACTGAGGAATTCACACATGTGCCTGCTTAATGTAGACTTTCTTGATGTAATTGATACAACTTATGTGCTTTGCATAATTGCAATACCATTAAAAACCTGAAGCATTCAAAAGCCAGGAAATTACTTACCAGTTAAAGTAATTTACATAAACATTTATTTTACTCTTTACAGCTCATAAATGAAGTCAGCGATGATATGGCTTTACAGTTGCTATCAGAAAGGGGAAAGTAACTCTGTGTGTGTCAATATTATACCCAAACCAGCCTCAGGAGCTGCACAGATAAGGGGGTACTCATGCAAATTAGACACTGCTTAGGGCCTCTGTGGGTAAATGTATGTAGATATGGATGTGTGTCTATAAGCACACACACCTTATCCATCCATGCCAGAATCCATGCTGGGAATGCCAATAAACCTCCCAGGAAGGGAAGGGGAGCTGGGAGGTTTTCACTGGCTGCAGGGGAATGGCAAATGCAGTGCAGAGCTGGAGGCAGCTGCCAGGCCAGGATGGCATTGGCTTCTCAGGGGCAAGTTTCTGTGCCAGGGGCATGGGGGTGACCCTTCACAGCCCCCTTTCTCGGGGGTGAGTGGCTAGAGCAGCTTGTCCTCGCATCACCCCTCACCCATGTGGCTGGCTCGTGACAGGGAGTGGAGCAGTGCCTCATGGGGGGTGTCTGAGGATGTCCAAGAGGGACAGGCCAGGATGAAAGGACAAGGCTGAATCCTGCTCCAAGCCTGGCCAGGAGTGAGCAAAAGGCTGGGACTGAGTGCAGCGAGATCGAAGGTGGAGCACACGTGGTCTGAGAGGAGTGCAGCACAGGGCTGGATTCAAACCCTCCTTTCCCAAGGGACAGCCACTCCTGCATCCCCAAACCCACGAGGGACACAGGTCAGCTGGCCATCAGGCGTGTGGATGTGAGCCATCAGCACGGGTCACCCGCTGCCACCACCGGATGCCAAGTTCAGCTTTGTTATGGGAAATATCCAGTACTGCCAGTTCATTACCATGAACAAGTCATGAGTGACTTGTGTCACCCGAACCAGCCATTACTGTGAGGGCTGTGTGTGCAATGCAGGGAGGCAGGTACAAATCACACCCTAAAAATGTGTAGATATTATATTTAAAACAGGATTTTCCATTGCCTTTCTGACACCAGGGCCTTTGTAGAGGTCTTGGCCTGTCAGGCTGTTTTCTCCATGCCTCTGGGTTAGAAAAAGGTTGTTTTCTATGGGGTATCTGTGTCCTGGGCCTGATGAGCCTGGGGTGCCAGCTGGCTTTGCTGCCAGTGGATGTTTGGGAGCAGTGGGGATGTGTCAGAGTGTGAGGAGGGCATAGCTTGGGTTGGCAGGTCCTTGGTGTGTAGGTCACCAGCACCACGGTCCCCATGGTCCCCCAGGGTCACGGTGATGAGTGGTGCCAGGAGGGGTGCACGGGTGGGGCGCAGTTACACTGGGACTCCCTGAAGAGCGCCGGGCTTGGGGCGGGAGTGGCAGGGACACACCCGGAGCACCCGGGACACACTGGGAGCCCCCAGGGCTATGCCAAGGGAGAGTCGGGAGCGCGGTGGGAGCAGGCCGCCCCGGGAAGGGCACGGGGAACTCCGGGACCCCTCTGTGCTTCCAGGGCTCTAGCCAGAGGGGCCGGAGTGCCCCGGGGAGGCACCGGGAGCTCTCGGCAGCCGGGCCGGGCCGCCCCTCCGGAGCCCCGCGCCCCTAGAGCCGCCGCCGCTGCCCGGTGCGGGAAGGGGAGCCCCGCCTCCGCCGCCCGTCGGGGGTTTCA